>CM049886.1:24063248-24260748 GCA_027474115.1 Schizopygopsis malacanthus
AAAAAAATATATATATATATATATATTATTTCACTTTTTTTCAAAATCTTCATCTTTCTCTTTATCTCTCTCTCCTTCCCTTGCTAGCTTGTACTTATTTGAACAATGCCTGAGACTTGGTGTTATTGGCACTTCCTCTGTATGTTTGCCTCTTCAAGATTAATCGCTTTATGTATTCCCCAATTGTAAGTCGCTTTGGATAAAAGCGTCTGCTAAATGACTAAATGTAAATGTAAATTATATGCTTAGACATTAAGATTTGTACTCATGGAAATTACTAAAGTAGTCAAAGAAGGGGGTGACACAATACTTTTGGCAATATAGTGTACATCTTGGAAGGCCTGTGGGTGAGTACGTTTCAGTAAATGTTCATTTTTGGGTGAACTATTCCTTTAAGCATACAGTGCAGTGCCCAGCAAACACTGAACCCAGATTGTGAACAATGCTTTTAGCATTACACTAATTCAGTGGGAAAATTACTGAACCAATAACAGCAAAAATACATTATTCATGCTGTTATCTACAAGCTTCAATTCTCTGCCAGTCTGGTAAATATCTGAATGCATTTGCATTTCTAAGAGCCCCTGGGAATGAGGAGAATGTCTTTGGTTCCCTTGCCTCAAGGTGCTGTTGTAGCATTGGTTCGAAACAATATTACCACCTTTGTTCAAGAAGATACGAAGTATCAATTTAATACCTAATGATGTGCGATAATGCTGTTTGCAATTAGGATAATCAGATGAGAAACATAGGCTTCAATGTCAAAATCCATGCAAGAAAGAACATATATTTCATGCAGCAGCTGCTAAGAAAGCATTTTCAGCAGAGCAACCGTGATTATGCTATGCTGGGGAACAAAAAGCATATAAAGAACAAGAAAAAAAAATCCTAAGTGGAGCTCAGTTTTGAACACTAGGAGACGTGTAACATCTGTTCAAGATATAAATGCAAGCTGGGTTTCTTTCTGGCAACCTAGCCATATTGGACTTGAGCTGAATTTCCATGGAAACCACTTTGTACCACCTCGGCTGCTCAAATCTGGTTGAGTTTCATGCATGCTGGCTGAGACTGCATCTTGTCCTTGCATGCTCTGAACAGTCAATCTTCAACACTCTTTATGGCTTCACTACAACAGAGCACATGGCTTCAGCCTCCCTGGAGAGCAGCTTGATTTCAACAACAAGACTTGAATCACTGAGCAAGGATTCAATACTCCCACTATTTGAATCTTGCTCATTGTTTCAAATACTAATCATAGCTTAAGTCCTTTGATTCTGTCTCTGTTATTAATGGACATTTGATCAGATTTACCTAATTTGATTTGTGTACAGAGAAATAATACTTTCTCTATTTGAACATTTTTAAGGAACAAAGTACTATTCCCACTATCTGAATCGTGTTTAATGATTCAAATGCTATTCCCGTATCCGAATCAAATGTATTCATTCAAATTGTACTACCCCTGTTTTAATAACGCACAGTGATTCAAATTCTACTTTATTTGAAGTTCATTTATTCAAATATTATTTTCACTTACTGTATTCAGTCATGTTCATTCATTTAAATACAATGTCCGATATGCTTCTCCTATTTGAAAGAAGTTCAGTGATTCAGACACTACGCCCTATATTTGAATCACGAGCTACTTCTTGAATTACGTTTAAAGATTCAAATAAGAATCTACTCCCACTATGTGAATCATGTTCAGTGATTCAAGTGCTGCTTTCCTTGTTTGAATCAAGTTCACTGAGTCAAATACTATTTCACTTTTGAATCATGCTCATTTATTCAAATTCTTCCCCGTTTTGAGTCAGTCAATATTCAAATACTAAGCTACTCTATTTGAATCATGTTCAATGATTCAGATGCTACCTCCTGAATTTGAATCAAATTAATGTATTCATATTCTACCCATACTATTTGAATCATGTTCAATGTATGAAGTGCATTCTGTCAATTTATTTATTTGACTTTTTGACTCATGTTCAATTATTACAATTCCACGTCTCCTTTTTGAGTCACATTCAGCGACTCCAATACCCTTCCCACTATTTGAATCAAGTTAAAATGATTTCCTCTGTGTTTGAGTCAAGTTCAGTAAATGATATCCAAATATGTTCATCTCTGAAGATTGCAGAAACATTGCTGAATGCTGTATTGATGGCAATTTGATCAACATTGATTTCACTTGTCCCATCCCTCATTTGACCCGTGCTCAATAATTCAAATGCTTCAACATATTTACATTTTAATTGTTCAAAAATGTCCCTTTACATGTCTTAAAGTCCCTAATGCTATCTTTTCAGCAGTATTCTGCTCCTGAAATATCAACAGTGTTCTGTTATCACAGTGTATTATTAGAGACATGATAGAAGCAGATGTCATCCGCAGCTCTCACAAGCAGCTGGAGACTTACAGAGCAGAATTTGCTGACAATGACAAGGACCTTATTCTTTGAGTGCAAGCCCCTTGAGGTTTGGAATAAATCTGATTTTCTTTTCCATACATATTCACAGTATTCTTCACCCTCCAAACGCTAGCTTGGTTTAGAGATGCGCTCAAATTCAAATCTGACCAATACAGCATGCACAGGATTCGTGGATAATATTCTGCCTGACACCAAAAATCTAAGTCTTGGCTTACATGAGAAGGTTCCTGGTTCCTGACATCTTAAAATGACACATTGCAAAGCAGGATTCACATGTGTTTAAATAAAAAGCAACAGTCTTTCAGGAGAAAATGGAAAGTTTGAAGAGTCATTTGATGATGAGGATTTTATTTTGGGAAAAAATATATTCACTCATTAATGAAATAAATAAATAAATAAATGAGTGTGTGTGTGTATATATATATATATATATGATATATAATATAAACTGTATATATATTTAAGTTCCTAGAGTTAAAAAAATATATTAAATCTGATCATGCTAACAATAAAATACATTATGTGTAAATATAGACTGTTTCTGATAATGCAATAGAATGCAATATATAATGTTTCACTATTTTTCTTTCCAGTGGCTGTTTCTAGAGCGGTCTGTGTTTTGTGTGTTTGTTCCTTCATTTGCAAAAGAAGATGAAAGTGTACTGAGTCATAGCACCATTTTGTTTTGTATACATGTGACCCTGGACCACAAAATCAGTCATAAGTGTCAATTTCTTTAAATTGAGATTTATACAAAATCTGAAAGCTGAGTAAATAAGCTTTCCATTGATGTATGGTTTGTGGTGTATGGACTGTTAGGATAGAACGATATTTGGTCAAGATACAACTATTTGAAAATCTGGAATCTGAGGGTGCAGAAAAAATTGAAATGGCCTTTAAAGTTGTCCAAATGAAGTTCTTAGCAATGCATATTACTAATCAAAAATTAAGTTTTGATATACTTACGGTTGGAAACTTACAAAATATCTTCATGGAACATGATCTTTGCTTAATATCCTAATGAATTTTAGCATAAAAGAAAAATCGATAATTTTGACCCATACGATGTATTGTTGGCTATTGCTACAAATATAACCGTGCTACTTATGACTGGTTTTGTTGTCCAACTGGTTAGATAAATATGAATCAGAAAAGCAAATTATTTGATATCGACAGATGATTAGCTAGTTTCTTTCAATAAAATTCCTTCATTTTTAGGCTTGAAGTTTTCAAACACATTTCAGGTCCAGTAGATACTGGAAATTACGCAGCGCTGCTATGAACAGGATTTGCGAAGTGTCTGGAAAACGATCTGTTGGTAATTTTATTACAGGTTCATTTTGCTGCTTTTACCTCTCGACGAGCTCTTAGGATCCTTTCAGTGGCCATATCAAGTGTAAGATGTTTCTGCAGAACTAATAGGACTGCTGACAGCTAAACGCTTCTGCTGTAGTGTGTGACTAAAGTTTCTGAGAGACCGGTTCAATAAATCTTCCGTCTCAGAGAGACTTTAATTTTCTGGACCCCTCATTTCTCTTTTCAGCTCTTGTTTTCAGATGACACAAGCACAAAACAAATAGCCCAGGAGTACCCGAGAATGAAATATAACAAGAGAGCACTCAGAGAGCGGGGAGAAATAACTTTGTGACATACACACAGCGTGATGCACCAAACCCTTGATTTGGAAGATCAGGGCTACAATTCACAAAGGTCCACCTCACACACATGAAGTGCTATTAAGTCTAGATTCATGGAGGCAAACGCAGACAGAGCGAGCCCTCCTTCAAACACACTGACAAGAGGAGCAACTTAAACATCCATTGTTGAACAGTCTAACAAAGAGTGAAGAGCTGAAGGCCGAGAGTGATTCTCATTGTGTTAGAAGTTAAATTAGTCCTGCTTATAGTCCACATCATTTCCAGCCGGGACACGGGAGTTCATAAAGGTGAAAAACACTGTTCTATACTATACCATACCATACCATACTATACTATACTATACTATACTATACTATACTATACTATACTATACTATACTATACTATACTATACTATACTATACTATACTATACTATACCATACCATACTATACTATACTATACCATACCATACTATACCATACTATACTATACCATACCATACTATACTATACCATACCATACCATACCATACCATACCATACCATACCATACTATACTATACTATACTATACTATACTATACTATACTATACTATACTATACCATACCATACCATACCATACTATACCATACCATACTATACTAAACCATACTATACCATAGCATACTATACCATACTATACCATGCCATACCATACCATACTATACTATACTATACTATACTATACCATACTATACTAAACCATACCATACTATAGTATACTATACTATACCATACTATACTATACCATACCTTACCATACTATACTATACCATACTATACTATACCATACTATACTATACTATACCATACTATACTATACTATACTAATATTCAACCAACATCATGATTACGAGGGGTGATATGGAGTTCACCAAATAGAAGCCCGTTTCTGCCACAGAATAAAATGAGACTTCTATCTTACAAATCAGTTTGTGTTTCTAAGAATTCAAAAATAAATAAATAAATAAAAAAACATGAATTGGAAGAACTATAACACTTTTCTCCCAATTCTGAATTTACATCTTACAATTTTGAATTTATGTATCAGAATTCTGACTTTTGTCTTCTTATAATATATAATCTCATAATGTACTGTTTTGCCTTAGAGTTGTGAGTTTATATCTCACAATAAAGTAAAAGTCAGAATTATGAAATAAAAGTCAGAATTACCTTCTTCTATATTTGCATGGCAGAAACAGGCTTCGTTGGAGTTTACATTCATTATTAACCCTAAATAACAATGCAATGCATAATTCAAAACACTGGCAACGCTCCTCTCCTTGATATTTACATGGTACTCTCTGTTCGGACAGACTTTTCTTAGAATGCAGTTTAAAAAACGAAATGTTCATATCAGAGACAGTATTATCATGTATTTTTGCATGGCCAACACATATAGATCCACAGAAGTCCACCTTGTGTGCTTATCTGTGCAACACAGTTGAGCACACAAACACGGTCTGTTCCTGACCTTGTGTGCTTATGAATCTCTGTTCCTGAGAGTCGCTGAAGGAATCGTTGATTAATGATTCAGAGACACACAAACATGGTCATCTGTCACCACCTACTGGTGTAACAATGTCCACCTTGTGTGCTTATCTGTGCAACACAGTTGAGCTCTGTTCCTGAATGAATCAGAGTCGCTGAAGGAATCGGTTGATTAATGATTCAGAGACACACAAACACGGTCATCTGTCGCCACCTACTGGCGTAATAATGTCCACCTTGTGTGCTTATCTGTGCAACACAGTTGAGCTCTGTTCCTGAATGAATCAGAGTCGCTGAAGGAATCGTTGATTAATGATTCAGAGACACACAAACACGGTCATCTGTCACCACCTACTGGCGTAATAATGTCCACCTTGTGTGCTTATCTGTGCAACACAGTTGAGCTCTGTTCCTGAATGAATCAGAGTCGCTGAAGGAATCGGTTGATTAATGATTCAGAGACACACAAACACAGTCATCTGTCACCACCTACTGGTGTAACAATGTCCACCTTGTGTGCTTATCTGTGCAACACAGTTGAGCTCTGTTCCTGAATGAATCAGAGTCGCTGAAGGAATCGGTTGATTAATGATTCAGAGACACATAAACACGGTCATCTGTCACCACCTACTGGTGTAACAATGTCCACCTTGTGTGCTTATCTGTGCAACACAGTTGAGCTCTGTTCCTGAATGAATCAGAGTCGCTGAAGGAATCGTTGATTAATGATTCAGAGACACACAAACACGTCACCACCTACTGTCATCTGTCTTATCTGCCACAGTTGAGCTCTGTTCCTGAATGAATCTGGAAGGAATGTAAATGATTCAAGACACACAAACACGGTCATCTGTCCACCTTGTGTAACAATGCCACCTTGTGTGCTTATCTGTGCAACACAGTTGAGCTCTGTTCCTGAATGAATCAGAGTCGCTGAAGGAATCGGTTGATTAATGATTCAGAGACACACAAACACGGTCATCTGTCGCCACCTACTGGTGTAACAATGTCCCCGGCAGAATGAGTCAAGACAAATTCCTCCGCTATGCCGTTTCCTCGAAAATATTCTGCTGGCATTATTTTGGCTTTTATAACAGAATGTTAAACAATAACCAAAGCAATAGCTATTTTTGTATTTTAGCAAAACCCACTTTAATCTGGCTGCCGTTTTTGCCATTTTTCATTATTCAATCAAACCATGATGGATAAAATCAGGTCATTTTATTCTCATGGAATATCTTCACCTAGAAATAAGTCACATTTATGGAAATGGAAGTAAAATGTATTGCAAATTGGCATTCAAATTGTCTTAAATATGGTTGACAAACAACGTATACAAGCTTTTATAGAGCATAAAACCGGGTAAATATGTCATTGTTTCATTAAAGCTACAGGACAATGAATCCATAGGAAAGGCTGTAATGGTCAACACTATAGTTAATGCTATTGTAATAAAGTAATTGTATTATTATTATTTTTTATTCGAGTTCCTTGTGTTGGCTGAGGTGTGTGTCAGGGAATATAGGGAGAAAAACACTGAAACTATATTGATTTTGTCTGCACATAGTTTACCAGGTTGAATTACATTTTATAGGCACAGGTTTGTGGAAAGCTGCTATTCGTATTAAATTAAAACTTGGAATAAAGTTTGAAAGCTGATCTCCATCTTTGTAATTCAGGGCAGCACTTGACCGTCTATCCAGTGGACACTGCAGATTTGGGGCATCCTGGGAGTTTTCCAGGACGGGCGGCAGCGGTGCGCTGTGATTAATATGGGTGTCTCCGAGCAGCTCCATCGTGCCTCATAACAGCATCCGATCTGAATAACCTCTCGGCTTAATGCGCCCTCCCCACCGCCTGCGGCTGGTACTTTAATGCCATTATTAACCCTTTCCACCTGCACCAGACATTCTTACTTACTCCTGGAGACACAAGCTTGATTTATGACACAATACGGCTCTGATAGAAGCCGTTATGTCACAATATGATTGCAGGGAGAAGGCAGTGCCTCTCAGCTGGAGAGATGAAGAAAATTAAAATGGAAAAACTTCATAAAAAGAAACAATTCTAAATGCAACAATTTTTTTTTTTTTTACAATGTTGGGAAAGCAATATAAATAGGCAAATCAGCTTGTAATAAATTATAATAATAGTTATGATCCATTTTTCACCACTTTTTGTGTCTAGACATGACAGTGAAATTTCTAATTTCAATCTCTAATGCTTTGGAGGACAAATTAACATTTAATCGCTTTTTGAAAAAGTGAAAGAAAACAAAAGTTATAGAAGTTTCCGTTTATTAGAATGAAAAATGCACAAAAGTACTATTTTTAAATTTGACATGAAATCTATATTTTAGAAAACATGTTTTACTCTAAAACTGCAAGAAAATCAAAAGCCATACATCTAAACAAGTAGTTTTTCATTTGAGGTTGATATCACAAAAATGTTGCTTTCAGTAAGATGTTCGTTTCCAAACGTACACGTTTTTTAAAGGGCCATTTAACCTTTTCATGTCATGTCCAAGATGTATTTTTTGAAGTGCCAACACTTTTTCATACCATTCCGATAAATAATAGTTTTCTGGTCAAAATGACCAAACAGCACCAGAGGGTTAAGGGTGAATTCAGGATAATTGGGAAACTTCCCCAGTCATCTCAATTGTAAAAAGTGCCCCAATTTTGTCCCAATTCATACAGCAACAGTACTGAGTGGTCCGTCTACACACTTTATACTCCCTCTGCCTCTGACATGACATACACATAAATATAAGGTTGCAAGGTTTTATATTAACATATATCCATAGAGATCTTGTAAAAGATATAGGGAGTGGATATATTGCTTGTATAGGTCACACTCATAAAGTCATGACAGATGCAAGTCTATGGAGATGAAATCTTCTGTGTGGTATATGATGCAGTTCTGCATCTGGTTTCAAACATTTACAGGCCATACCAATGAAACTGAGACTTTACCATCATAAACCAACATAAATCACAGATGTCAAGAGTCAAGGGCCAGAATCAAATCATGTCAGTTAGTACATCACATCTTTGACTATCCAACATGTATATTTCCTTGTTTGACCGCTTAACGGCTCCGAGCTCATTTCATTATTTTTACGACGAGACTCTTAAGACTGGGATCCTGAGCAAGAGAAAATTGCATTTTCTTTGCAAGGAAATTGGCCGTAAAGACCTCCAACATGAATTCCCAGCTGAACTGTTGCACTTTGCCTGAGAGGAAACAATAAAAAAGGATTTAAAATGTATCATATCAGATTTGATGTATTTGTGCCTGTCTTTGAGTTTCAATAAATGGTAAAGAATAAGCACCTGTACTTTAACCCAACACTTTCTCTTGGTTCAATGAAGCTTCGGCGATGAATAGAAACAGACAGATGTGAAAAATGAGCATCTCACAAACCAAACAAGACGAGCATAGACATAAAAAATTATTGATTTGAAATGGAAAGTTTTTGGTGAAACAAATGGTAAAATTGTTATGCTGAAGACTTTGAATTCTGGATCTCAGAGTTTCTCAGAAGTGAGGTCTTGTGTTGGTTTGAGCACAAGTCAAGGGCCAAATCAAATTGTGATCTATTTTTAGAAATGCATTGATCGTTCATGCAGAATCTGATCCAAGTGTTGCACTCATGCAGTAATGATACTCCTCCACATACCATGTCAAAATCTCTCCACAAGCTGAATGAAGTAGTGCTCTGGCCATACACTGTTTCCTCACAAAGAGCGTGATGAATTGCCCTTTTCTTTAATTCCCCTTGATTGACCCAGTCCGTATTGATCTGTCTACGACATCCTGGAAAATCAGGAATCTCTCAAATCAAGTTGTTCATTCTCAGCTCAGAGAAACAGGAATATCAGACTCAATTCCACATTCTCCAAACTGGTAAACGGCCAAGAGAATGTGTTTCAAATGAACTTCAACCTTCACGTCACATGCTGGAAGGAGCATGACTCTATGCTGCAGGAATGAAACATAGATGTACTGGGATTTCTATAAGAACCACAACATAGTACCACCATTTTCAGTTTCATCTGTAAAAATATACTCAATACATCTAGAAATATATCTTATATTGTTCAGTGTATGATCAAAAGCTTAGAGTTATGTTTTATTAACTTTTTTATTAGTTGTTTTTATTACTTTTATTTTTTTATTAAATAAATTAACGCTTTTATTAATCAAGGATACATTAAATGAATCAATAGTGATTGTAAAGACATTTATAAAGTTACAAAATATATATTTTTCAAATAAATATAAATGCTGTTCTTTTTATACTCTCTCACATTTTCCTCATAAATATTGTGCAGCACAACTGGTTTCAACATTGATAATAATCAGAAATATTTCTTGATATTATAATGATTTCTGAAAGATGATGTGACACTGAAGACTGGAGTAATGATGCTGAAAATACAGAAATAAATGACAGTTTAACACATATTCACACAAGGACACAGTTATTTTAACTTGTAATAATATTTCACAATACTACACATATTTACATCTTACAAAGGCAGCCTTGGTGAGAAGGAAAGACTTTCAAAAACATAAAAATATTACCAAACCCCAACATTTGACCAGTGGTGTATTTGCTCAAAGTAAATGATTTTATTTTTCTAAAGGATTTAAACACCCTGAGCATTTAGTTCTTTAAAACTGCATTTAAATGAATGATAAATCCTCTCTTGCATAAATCAGCAGAAATGCATTAACACATGAGAAGTAGCCCCGCCGGACCAGGCTCTGCACAGAGTCCCATTCATTCAGTATCTGATTGCAGCACATCAAAAATTCATTACTGGGCGTCTAATTGAGCTTGTTCCCAAAGGAAGATCCCTGTATTCTTTAGCCACTCCTCAGACACATGGATCACACCATGAGGGCTCATTAAGATGCAGAGGAGTCTCTGGGATCCTCCAACAAATGCCACACTGGTCGGGGTCAGTTTTTACAATCTGTCTCTGTATACATATGAAGTAGGAACGGGATAATGGGGACGTTTTGTTAATATTGGATCCAAAAGCGTGACCTGGAGGTGAATAATGTCGCAATCTAAAAACAAACGTGACATCTAACAAACAAAAGAATAGATAGACAATAAAAGAAAATGATGGCTTCATTTTTCCATCTTTTCTTATTTTATAAAAATGTCTTCTTCAGTATAAAACAATCTTGCTGGGTTAGGGTTAGAAAAGATTGGGGTCAGTAAGATTTTATAAATGTTTTTGAAAGAAGCCTCTCATGCTCACAAAAATACAGTAAAAATTGTTAAATATTATTAAAATTATTAATAAGTGTTTTCTGAGTGAATATCTTGTAAAATATAATTTATTTCTGTGATCAAAGCTGTATTTTCAGCATCATTACTCCAGTCTTCAGAGTCACATGATCTTCAGAAATCATAATAATATACTGATTTGCTGCTCAAGATACATTTCTGATCACTATTATTAATAGTGCTATTTGATGTTTTTTATCATTGTTGTGCTGCTTAATATTTTTTGGAAAATGTGATCCGGTTTATTTAATGAATAGAAAGGACGGCATTTATTTGAAAATATATTTTCTGTCACTTTTGATTAATTCGTTAATAATAATAAAAAAATTAAAAATCTAGCTGACACTAACTTTTCATCTTTTTCTAACACAGATAAATTCAGTTACTCCCAAAAATCTGCACCGTTAATATGGCTTTAAGTACTACCCGGTCTGTATTATATATATATAAATAAAAGACACAGCGACACAATTACACCTCAACACACTCTTTTATTTTCTACCACAAATGGGGACCTGTTAGTGGAGAGACTTTGAGGAAGCGTTTCATTATCTTGGTAACTTCTGGGCAGCAGCTCATTACAGCTACCTCATATCTTCCTTAAGAAAACAGAAATGTAGAAATAAGAGCTCTAGTTTCCTGATCATCAGGCTGGCACGGATCCAGGTGTATAAAAGGCCGGTTTGATATTTGTGTGAAATCCGGCTGTTTGCTCCATGATGAAGTTCAGGATTGGGAAGTCGGAAGAATCAAGAGAGGTTATAATGACCCAAAGGTTATTTCAAGGTCAAATCTTGTACATGTTCAAGGCATGATTCCTCCTAAACTAAGTCTGTTTCAAACCGGGGTTGTTTAATTGCAGTTTCAGTTTACAGTATATATACCATGTCTGTCAAGCTCCAAAAATGTATCATAAAACCTCTGTAAAAGCATCAAAAATAGTTATCCAGAGTGCAGCAATTGAGTTTTAAAGGGATGGTCTTGTTGAAAAAAGAACATGTTATCCTCGTTTCCCCTCGTTTTAAACCCGCATGGAACACAGAGGAAGTCAATAGTCAATGCAATGGAAATCAATAATCACCCAAACTGTTTGGTTACCAACTTTCTTCACAAAAATCTCTTCAGATTTAGGTCAACACAGGTTTGGAATGACATGGATGCGAGTAAATGATGACTGAATGTACATTTTTGGCTGAACTATCCCTTTCATGATGTTTTGTTTGGAAAAAGGCTACATTCAGGTTCTTCAAAATTCTCCTCATAGGGGCATGACGGTGAGTAAATAGTGACATTATTGAATTTTTAGGTGAAGTGTTATTTTAAGAAACAGCAGATGGAGTCTCTAACTAAGTGCAGTTGTCTCTGAGAGTTTCCACATTTTAATTAACCACCACAGAGAGATGTGACTACATCTGTGAATCCCATTACAGAAGGTGGAAGACCGTCATGATGATTGTTGGGAAAGCTCAGTATCTTCCCTGCGCTCCGAGCTCTTTCTCCGCTGCCTGCTCAATGTCTCCGTGGATGATACGCACTTCTTCCTGGGTCAGCGTCCTCTCCATGTGACGGTACACCACGCGGTAACAGTGGCTCACTCTCTTCGTCCTAGGAGAGTATGAAACGAGAAAAACATTATTTGACAACAGACTTATTAACCACAAATCTGATCACCTAAAAAGTTCCTTAAAAGTATCCTTATATTTAATGCCGTCTGAAGTCATACAATCATAGCTCACCTCACAGTTTTGTGTAATGAACACACTGAAGTTGTTGTTGCTGTTCAACACTAAAACTGGATCTTTGTGTCAGAGAGTTATGAATCAGTCTGATTCATGAACTAGTCATTCAGATCAGTTTTATGAACTGCATAAACCAATTTCTTTCAATTATTTGGTTCTCGAGTTGAACGTACTCGGTTACTAATGTAACCCAGGGGCGCGGGAAGGTGTTTTATGTAGGGGGTGCCGTGGGGGGGGTGTACTCAAAGACAGCAATCACCCCTTAAAATGTATAGTGAAAAGTTATTTTAAAAGCAATTGCTTTCAATTATTTGGTTCTCGTGCAGAGAGAAATATATGCATCTTAACGAGTATTTCGTTTTAAAATAGTATTTTAAAGCTGATATATTTATCAACGTAGCCCCCCAAAGCCGCCAGAATGGGCGGGGCATGTGGCTATATATTGCGGGCACTGATGTATGTTATGATAGGATAATATTCGGCTGAGATACAACTATTTGAAAATCTGGAATCTGAGGGAGCAAAAAAATCTAAATATTGAGAAAATCATCTTTAAAATTGTCTAAATGACGTTCTTAGCCATGCATATTACTATGCATATAGTTACAGTAGGAAATTTACCAAATATCTTAATGGAACATCATCTTTACTTAATATACTAATAATTTTTGGCATTAAAAAAATCTATCGTTTTGACCCATATAATTGATTTTTGACTATTGCTACAAATATACCCCAGAGACTTAAGACAAGATGTTAAACTCTTTTATAGTGAATTGTGGTTCACTGGATCTTTACCCGAGTGTTACCAGATGTTCAATCAAGCAAGTTTACAATATTAGAAAAGTCATTGATTTGGAGCTGGTTAAGTGATGCAAACATCAATATGGATTAGTTCACAAATCATACACCATGGTAAACGTTTAAGAGGTTCATAACATATTGTTCAAGGAACCACCTTAAAAACGTCTTTATTAATCAATAATTTGACCAGGAATCATAATTTGTGTGAAAATGAATACAAGCTTTTGTTATTAGACTGGCTCTAGTGTTCACTTCAGCTGGAAACTGCAATAAAAATGCAGGCATGTTTTTCCAATTAACTTATGTTGATGAGTTGGCTTTATATGGCTTCAAAAGACTTTATTGTGCATGAGTCATAGATTACTTTCATGGTGTTTTTTAAAACATTTTTGGATGGAAAAGTACTGTGAAGATTCTTCAGAATATCTTCTGCATTCTACAGAAAGTCAGTCATTCACGTTTGGAAGGCAGCATGTATGCTTTTGGCTAAACTATGCCAGTAATATTCGTTTAGTTGTTGCAGTGCAGATATTTCTGTGAGGTCAAGCTAATACACAGATCAAACCCGTTCAGGGAGCTGCCAGTCCAACTCTCTCGTTCGCTCACACACATGCATTGTGCCTCGTCTCAGGGGAGCAGCTGGTTTAACAAAGAACAAGAAACGACAACGTTTTCACTCTCCAGGGACAAGACCGAAGTCAAGCGTGATTCCTTCTTTAGTGTGCATGCTGTACGTAAGCAAGACTGCAGAAGACTGAGGGAAAAAGCCAAGGGTTTGGACTCTTTATTGAGCAACGAAGTGAAACAAAATGGCTGACAGGCAACTGCAGTAAAGCAGCTGCTGGGATTCCAGCGCAAACCAACGGGGAGCTGCGAGGCTACATCGGATTCACTTTGCCGATATTGGATTTGCAGTCAGCAGGCCCGGTGCCCACTGGGATGTAAACTGACATAATAATGCATCAGAGAAGCACCAAACAGCTCCAGAATGCTTAGCGTTTTCAACTGAAGTTTTTGCTATTTTCTTTGCAATCCTAAAGTTGAAATCCTCACGTGTGAGATTGACAGAACGGTGGATATGAAACAAAAGATCAGCTTACAGAACATTTGACATTGTATCTATGCATATGTAATCCTTCTAGACCAGCCATTATGACTTAGAATCACACAGAAACATGAGCTCATTAGTAATTATTATTTGTACCAAAAAATACATTTCCTTTGAATGTGCGAGACGTCCTGTTTTAAGTCACTATTGGTAAAACTAGAACTAAGACTGAAGTGCTATAAATGGTAAAACTATATGTGCTACATGATCTCTTCAGTGTCACATGATCCTTCATGTATATGAAGAGTTCATATGCAAAAACAGATCACTTTCAGAAATCATGTTTTTTCATTGTGCTTTCCAATTCATCTCAATCAAACTGCAGTTGGGCTATTTTGATTAGGTAAAAAATACAATAAAATATAGATAACTAACACAATAAAACATGATAACATAATAAAAATATGATTTTTGAAGAAAAAAATGTGTCTTCATATATTTAACATACTGTGGAGAAGTGTTTAGATTTAGTAGGGATGCAATAAAGACATAAACATAACAGTAAAATATACAAATATATACACTACTGTTGTTTGTAGGATTTTTAGGCTGCATTTATTTGATCAAAATGCAGTAAAACAAATAATGTAAAATATTATAATTAGATTGTATTTTATTGATTTATTTATTCCTGTGATGCACAGCTGTATTTTCAGCATCATTACTCCAGTCTTCATAGTCATGATCTTCAGAAATCATTATAATATGCTGATTTACTGCTCGAGAAACGTTTCGGATTATTATCAATGTATAAATGTCTTTACTGTCAATTTTGATTAATTTAATGCATCCTTGCTGCTATAAAAATATAATTGTATTTCTTTCTTTCAAAAAAATTCTCACTTACTCCAACATTTTTAACAGATTTGTATTAATAACTATGAAAAGGCTTTTACATTTGTGAACCTGTGCATACATCCAAAAGTACAAAAATAAATAACAATCATAACTATTTGTTTTTAGTGATGTGGGATCCACTAAAACACCTTTCACACACGTGCATGTCATCACAATAATCTGTTTCTGGGATAAACGTGTATCTTTCTCTTTAAACATTTCTCTATATGAAAAAGTAAAAGGTTAAAGTGTAAATACTGTGGCGCATCCCACATCTCAATATTAATACGGTCTCTCTCAATAAAGCAGCATCCTCACAGTGAAGAAGTTAAAAATATCCTGCAGATGAGCCGTTCATCTGTAACTGATTGACACGTAAGGAACGATCATACTTCTGCTGTGTGAAGAGAGATAATTCATCAAAACACAGTTATTGTGAACAGAGGCAGAGAATTGAACACAGGTGCTAGATCAATGACAGGGGGAGCTGGGCACTTCAGAGTAAATATGACCAAAACAGGTTGTTAGTATTATTTTTATTTGAATAATAAAATCAGTATAAAGGTGCATTTCAAATGTTTATGAGGAGTGTGGGAGTATTATCGCGCTTAGCCTACCATATGACATTGCCCACACAATTTTTATTTTTTATTTTCCTGCAGAAAGAGCTTAAAATAGGCTACTCCCGTCATTTTTGGATATGCTTTCTGTCTACTCATGCAGTCTCCTTGAATGGAGCATGTCAAAACAATGAACCAGCTAACAGACATAAGAAATGAATCTGCAGAAAGCTTGAAAACAATAGAAAATGTTTAAATAAAATACAAATCTTCTCTGATTAGGCTGTAGGCTATAGGTGCATTTCTCTGTTAAAGGCACGTCCACTGTGGAGAGGTCGAGTCAGCGCCGGCATTTGGCAACTTCATCTTTGCAGCTGACAATGCAAAAGAAAAATCACTAGTTTATTAATAAATAATTTATGTCTTATTTTTTCCCCCGATGCATTCATAATCATTACTTTAGCCAGTGCTTCGCGGCAAGCTTTATGTGTGCGTTTGAGTTCGGAATAATATTCCTATATTAAAGGATGGATTAGTAGGTTATACTAATCAATTTAATATAAACGTGCGACTAGTTTAGGATGGTTTAGTAGGCTATACTAATCACAACCTGGTCTCATAAAAATACGTAGCTCTGTGCACTTTCTGTAGTTTTAGCACTGCACATTTCACTGTTCAAAGAGAAATGTCCACTGTGGCGCTAAAACACAGGTTATACGAGAATGGCACGTTTTTATTTAATATAAACATGTTGCGTGTTTTTATTACTAGTTTAGGATGCTGTTTATTACGTTGCTAGAAATGTTTGCAGCGGTTCAGAAAGTCAAATAAAAAGTTAATTCAATCGTTAATATACCTTAGACCCTAAACCTACCCGATAGTGTTAACAAATGCAAAACTATATAAAAACATATTTGTTGATGAAACCATGCCATTTCAATGTCCTTATATGTAGTTTTAACTAATCAATTTAATATAAACGTGCGACTAGTTTAGCATGGTTTAGTAGGTTATACTAATCAATTTAATATAAACGTGTGACTAGTTTAGCATGGTTTAGTAGGTTATACTAATCAATTTAATATAAACATGCGACTAGTTTAGGATGGTTTAGTAGGTTATACTAATCAATTTAATATAAACATGCGACTAGTTTAGGATGGTTTAGTAGGTTTTACTAATCAATTTAATATAAACGTGCGACTAGTTTAGCATGGTTTAGTAGGTTATACTAATCAATTTAATATAAACGTGCGACTAGTTTAGGATGGTTTAGTAGGTTATACTAATCAATTTAATATAAACGTGCGACTAGTTTAGGATAGTTTAGTAGGTTATACTAGTCAATTTAATATAAACATGCGACTAGTTTAGGATGGTTTAGTAGGTTATACTAGTCAATTTAATATAAACATGCGACTAGTTTAGGATGGTTTAGTAGGTTATACTAATCAATTTAATATAAACATGCGACTAGTTTAGGATGGTTTAGTAGGTTATACTAATCAATTTAATATAAACATGCGACTAGTTTAGGATGGTTTAGTAGGTTATACTAATCAATTTAATATAAACGTGCGACTAGTTTAGGATGGTTTAGTAGGTTATACTAATCAACTTAATATAAACGTGCGACTAGTTTAGGATGGTTTAGTAGGTTATACTAATCAATTTAATATAAACGTGCGACTAGTTTAGGATGGTTTAGTAGGTTATACTAATCAACTTAATATAAACGTGCGACTAGTTTAGGATGGTTTAGTAGGTTATACTAATCAATTTAATATAAACGTGCGACTAGTTTAGGATGGTTTAGTAGGTTATACTAATCAATTTAATATAAACGTGCGACTAGTTTAGGATGGTTTAGTAGGTTATACTAATCAATTTAATATAAACGTGCGACTAGTTTAGGATGGTTTAGTAGGTTATACTAATCAATTTAATATAAACGTGCGACTAGTTTAGGATGGTTTAGTAGGTTATACTAATCAATTTAATATAAACGTGCAACTAGTTTAGGATGGTTTAGTAGGTTATACTAATCAATTTAATATAAACGTGCGACTAGTTTAGGATGGTTTAGTAGGTTATACTAATCAATTTAATATAAACGTGCGACTAGTTTAGGATGGTTTAGTAGGTTATACTAATCAATTTAATATAAACGTGCAACTAGTTTAGGATGGTTTATTAGGTTATACTAATCAATTTAATATAAACGTGTGACTAGTTTAGGATGGTTTAGTAGGTTATACTAGTAAATTTAATATAAACGTGCGACTAGTTGATTAGAATAATCTTTAGTCAGGGGCAGGCCTACTTGGCACAATGAACCGATTCATTTTGAAAATAAAATGCTGACATTAAGTGCGACTGCAAATCATTTCATGTTGTATTGCATTACTGTAGGTATGCATGTGTAATTAATCAAATGTTTTTATTTTATTTCATTTTTATGGGGGTGCTAAGGGGTTGCTTTGGTTTTTCTTGGGGGTGCTGGAGCACCTGCTAGCCCCTCCCTAGCGCCGCCCATGGTGTGAACAAAGGCAGAGGTAAAGGGAAAGCAATTAACGCAAACCCCAAACCGACCGAAAAAACACTGATATAAATAGACAGCTGTAAAAACGACAGCTAAGAATAAATCTGTGAAACGTGACGGCTTTCTACCCACACATGCTGTGGAAAGCGTTTCTGTGAACTTGTGGAGCGGTCGGCTGGCGCACACGCCGTCTAGCAGCCAGAGATCGACTGCGAGAGCTGCACAAACACAGAGCCTGACAATTTTAGGCTAGCGCCGGCTGCCACTGGGACATGTACGTTTTCACGCATCCCAAACAGCCAAAGCAGATAATTGGATAAAGTGATTTTCTTCCCTTTTTATCTCTCACATCGGCATTATAGTAGAAAAGCAGTCCTAAATTGGGAAGCTATTTGTAAACTACTATTTATCATGATACAAGCAAAGAGTTAAACTACAGTCAAAAAATGCCAACTATATGCTACTACCTACAAAAAACAAAAACAAAAAACATTGTTATGTGAAAAATGTCAACTGGAATAAAATAAAATATCAAACTATATTTTATTTTGGCTAGTTGACAAAGCAACATTTCTCACATTCATTTAGTTTAACTTAATGTATTAAATAACTCAAACTGAAACGTACTGAAGGAGAATGAACAAAAACTACACAGACATTTTAAATAATATTAATAATAACAACCAATAAAAGTGACAAAGACACAACAAAATGAAAACAACTTGAACTAAAATGAACATGACTAAACAGAATATAATGACTGAAACAGAGATTCCTTGGCTGTGTTATGGATTATTGTCTCGCTGTCCACCCTTGTCTCATCTTCATCATCCTGGTAGGTGTTGGGACTGAACCAGCTAATATTAATTTCCACTGACAAGGGGCAGGATTGCTTTCTAATTACTGATTGGCTTCTGTATCATATTTTTGAAAATTGACCCACATTTGGTTTTTTACCACTGAAAATATGTACATTTTAACGATTTACTCCTGAAGCCATATTCAAATCCCAATATCTCTCGAACCGAACCATATAGGGCCTTAAAAATAAAGATGTCAAAAGGAAAGTTTGTTCAGACACAATATCTAAAAGGGCATTAAGATATCTTTTATACTTCTTGAGTTACAGGCATGCAAACTTCGAAGAAAATACTTGAAAAGTGCTGTTTCCTTATATTTGAATGGTCACCATTGACACATAATGCAACAAAGATTGCTGAAGTGAACATATTTTACTAATAGACCTATCAATCTCTGTGTAAAAATAACATTATAATGCTGCCATCTTTCTGAAGCCATTTTTACCCTAGTAATTTGGCTTTGTAATTTGGCTGAATCTGAATCAGGTGAATATTGCATTTTTAATATTGCCATTTTTACCCCCCCCCCCAAAAAAAAAGTGCTGTAAATATTACTCAGTAAATATTCATCCATGACTTTTAATATTTTGGCGTTAATCACTATACATGTCTGTCTTTCTTCAGAAAAAATATGAGCAAAATCTAAAATTTGAGCCAGGGACCTCTGGTTGAGTTGAGTTGAGTTGAGTTGAGACGACACACACACGCACACGCACACAGACAGACAGACACATGCACACGCAGATACACACACACACACTTTTCAAAATATAATAGTTCAATAGTTATAGAGTAGAATTGGAATGGAACCTGGCCTTAATTTCCAGCAAAATCAAAGTGCCAACTTGATTTACTCAACAGCTGTTTAGTTTAAAGGATTGCACTGGAGGACAAAAACAAGCATTTTGTAAACCTCTCATTAACACCTCACAGAGATACAGCTTTTGGGACAACTAGTCTATGTTTTATGAGCAGAGCAGTAGATATCTGGCACAAAAGCAAAACAAAACTAAACTAAATACAACTACAACTAGAAAAAATACAAATAAAAATCTTTCACTACAAAAGAAGATGAAACTGCAGCATGACTTCTGCTTGGGGACTCCAATGAATTGAGTCATTTTTGAACCATTTCATTTGCATGAACCATCTGAATGATACAATTATGTAAAACGAATCATCCGTCTCAATGTTTTATACGAGAGAGAAAGGGGATATTTTAGGAGAATTTCGTTATATTCTCTCAGCTAAAGCTGCAGGTGCAGTACAATGCGATATGTCACAGAATGTGTCACCATGTGTGGCTACTTGTCGAAAAATGTAGCTTGTTACTGGACGAGCTACATTCTTATAAAAACAGAAGTTAGTACCTTTGCTATTTTTAACTAGTTACACCGAAGGACTTGACAATGTGTAGCAAGCAAAAGCTAACAAGACCCAAAAGAGAGGCAACCAGGTTTAACAGATTTTATGATTTTCAACTTCAAAACTATGTATGTAATGAGTCAATTAAGATGATGTTTGGAGCTATTATGTTATTTCCATCTAGGTTTATGGTTTATGCATAGCTTACTCTGTCTCTTCGGCTCTGTCTGGCTTGGTAAAAAGAACAGCTGACATTTTCAGTGAACACACAGGTGCTCAATAATTCAGCGGCCACAGAAGGCGAACAGTGATCTAAACACACACAACAATTCCATTTTATTGGAGCTGACTCTGTTTTATTGCCTGGCAAAATTTGGTGTGGGAGTCGGCAAGTGTAGTTATTCATACAGGCTTTGCCGCGAACGGAAAGGTGTGTGTGACAAACTGCAACGAGGCATAAGATGAAAAAAACAAAAAATACACACGACGACAACAAAGCACAGATATGAAATCTATTCTGAGTGACAGAAGAAGAAGAACTGAACTTTAGAGATAGCGGGAGCACAGACGTTTGGTAGCTGTTTATGATCAAATTGCCGGAACCCGATTCGACTTGACATTGACTGAGAATTAGTTTTATCAAACCATACTCTAAACAACTTCGCCATGCAAGAGAAGACAGACCCATCATATCTAGTCTCTTTTGTCAAAGCTGGCAGTGCAATATGTTTTCTTGATTCATTTGCCCGAGGTTGAGCTTGTGGTACCAAAAAATGAAATTCCTTTCCTTGGTGAATAGATATTACTAAACTGAACCAAGCTACTCAGATACTATTTTTAGTTTATTATTAGCATCAATATAATTTTTTATATGGATATTTTACACAAAAAGTCTATCGACTGCTTTTTCCAAACTTCAATTAGGCATGTTGATAAAATTCCTTGACGAAGCCTTATTAAATAGCCTTGGTAATGTGATAAATTAAACACTGGCATGCTCATTTTCAGCCCACAGATTTAATGTGCAAATATACAGTACATAACTGACAATACTATATAGAACTGAAGAGATTTCACGTTTGCTTGGCTTTCACAGCTGTAACTGAAAATCTTGCAGAAATACTTACAATTTGATTTTAGTTCGGTGAGCTAGACAATGCTTTAAACTATAAAATGACTAATACGCTGTATTATGTATGCCAGGCCAGTAGTTGGCGATGTCATTTTAAAAAGAAACACTACACTGCACACTTATAGACTGAACACGTAATATGCACGTGCATGACTTCACCGTTTTCACTAATTTATTGACATGGGGAGATACTGGTATCGTTTTCAAAAACATGCACTTTGAAACCTGCTTTCAAAAGCTTGCATTTTCAGGCCCCCAAAACAACATTTCTGTTTAAATTAACAGTCAATTGACATACTACGTTTTCTGTTTATAGTTGAAAATGATGCTGAAACCGTGGTCCTTGGGGATTCATAAAATGCAAGTCAGTAGGTATCGGCACTTGAGTGTCAAACAAAGCATATACAGGCAAGACAAATGAATCCCTGTGGCTCCTGATGATATATCGAAGACTTATGAAGTGAAACAATTGGTATGTGCAAGAAACCAAACATTTTTTACAGCATTATTACCTGTAATCCAGATCCTTAATGCAAACGGTCCAGAGTGTTGTCTGGGTGGTGAGTGAAACATTTTTTGAACTGGTTATTTTACTGAACTGATGAACCAGTTCACCAAATCAGACTAAATTGCGGCTGATGTGTGCAAATGTGAACCGAGCACTTGAATGAAGGGGCCAAATGAAAGTTTCTATGGTTTCTCATTGTTTATGTAAAAAGGTGAACTGATTAAGAGAAGTTTTATTCACTTAAAATGTATATGCTTTAGACATGTAAAACATCCACATTTCATATAATTATAGGGAGCTTTAATAATATAATTGTGTATAATTTACATCATTGCATGATTAGGTTACCAAACTAGTGAACCGGTTCACTGAAACAACCAGTCGTTAAATAATTGAATTTCCCCGTTTGCCTGAGGCTCTGGATTACAGGTAATAATGTTATTAATTATGTTCAGTTTCTTGCACAGACTGATCGTTTCGCTTCTTAAGACTTTAATATATCATCAGGAGCCATTTATTTAGTTTTGCCTTACATGCTGTTTTTGACTCTCAACTGCTGACTTGCATTTTATGAATCATCAAGGACCCCAGCCTCAGCTAGAAATCTTAATTACTATTCTGCTGAAGAAAAAAAGTCACCCACAGTACATCTTGGAAGGCCTGAGGGTGAGTAAATTAACATCAAAATTTTCATTTAATTTCCTTTCCTTTAATTATGACTGTCCATTACAACGTTATTAGCCAACAAGCAGACATGACAACAGTTACAGAACAGATCAAGTGTAAAGCAAAACATTTCAGAGCTGTTTTTCATGCATTTTCAGAATATCAATCGCACTGACAGTGGATGTGAAAACAAAGGCACATTGAAATATATGCCGAAGTGAAAAAGCATGCTTCACGTCCTCAGAGCCCAGCAGAAAGCTAAAGGCCATGGTGACAGTGAGCAGGGTTTTTCCACATCTTCTAGGCTCACAGGTTCTGTCACTGTGAGGAGCTGTAATATCAGGGCTCATTTTTGCTGAGGCTTCAGCATGGCCTTTGCTTCTCCATCCAGTAATTGGGAGCAGTATTCCAAGACACTGCCTAACTACACAGTACAATTTAAGAGACACGGGATAGACATAGCATGACTGTCTGTTCTAAGCTTAAAAACCATGGCAGCTTTTGTTAGACATCTAAAGACAGAAGTAAAAAGTATGCTTTTCCTTGATTTTTTGTATTGTATTATGCAACTATATCTGCTGCTAATTCATTTGAATGGATTTGGTTTAGAGGCCTCGGTGGTCTCAGACCGACCGTTTGAAAAATAATGATTCAGTCCAAGTACCACATTTGCATATATTTGCATCTTATATTTGTTTTTAGTTGTCTCTTTGTTCAAATCTTTTCATCTATTTAAACTAAAGTATGTATTACAGTCAGTTGTAAATTGGGACCGGAACTGTGAAAATACAGTTTGTATAAGAACTAAAGCTTCAAACCCTGATGTATTAGTCTCCAGCATGCTAGTAACACCATATACTGGAAGATTTAGGTCATATCGACGTCTAGAACTCGAATGTCTCTTGGGGAGCCTTCAGTCCCATAGCATACATCCTACATACAGATACAGATCTACAGTCCTTTTTGAGACATTTTTTTGTGACACTAAAATATCACAAACATGCTGTCTAATGTTAAAAAAAGCGTAGGGCTAGGTGGGATGATGATTTTAACTAAAGCATTTTGTGTTGAAGCAGCTGTTTTTGCACTGATGCATGACTTAAAAATCATTTGTTATAAATAATCTTGTCATTTGATTTGAGTTCATCCAGATAGGAATAAAAAGAGAAAATAATCAAAGGAGCTTAAGCGCCTTTCATTTAAATCACTGGATCATCAAAAATAGGCATTATCACATGGTTAATGTAATGTAATTTAATACAACTGTTAAACTAGATTAGGTTTAGAATGTTTTTTCACACACAACACCACACATATATTAGTGCTGTCAAACGATTATAATAATCCAAAATAAAAGTTTTTGTTTACATAATATATTTGTGTGTACAGTGTATATTTATTATGTGTGTGTGTATATATAATTTAAGAAAAATATGTTACGTTTATATATTAAATATATTTATATATGATGTAAATTATATGAAAATAAATATATACATGTATATATAATTTAAGAAAAATATGTTACGTTTATATATTAAATATATTTATATATTATATAAATTATATGAATATAAATATATACATGCACATATTTTCAAAATATATGCTGCATATGTATTATTTATATATACAATATCTCACAGAAGTGAGTACACCCCTCACATTTTTGTAAATATTTTATTATGTATTTTCATGTGACAATACTTGAAGAAATGTCCCTTCTGCTACAATGTAAAGTAGTGAGTGTACAGCTTGTATAACAGTGTACATTTTCTGTCCCCTCAAAATAACTCAACGCACTGCCATTAATGTCTAAACCGCTGGCCACAAAAGTGAGTACACCCCTATGTGAAAATGTCCAAATTGGGCCCAAAGTGTCAATACATTGTGTGGCCACCATTATTTTCCAGCACTGCATAAACCTTCTTAGGCATGGAGTTCACCAGAGCTTCACTGGTTGCCACTGGAGTCCTCTTCTACTCCTCCATGACGAACATCACGGAGCTGGTGGATGTTACAGACCTTGCGCTCCTCCACCTTCAGTTTGAGGATGCCCCACAGATTACCTTTACCCTCAGCTTCTTTAGCAAGGCAGTGGTCGTCTTGAAGGTGTGTTTGGGGTCGTTATCATGTTGGAAAACTGTCCTGTGGCCCAGTCTCCGAAAGGGAGGGGATCGTGCTCTGCTTCAGTATGTCACAGTACATGTTGGCATTCATGGTTCCCTCAATGAACTGTAGCTCCCCAGTGCCGGCAGCACTCATGCAGCCCTAGACCTCATGACACCACCATGCTTGACTGTAGGCAAGACACACTTGTCTTTGTACTCCTCACCTGGTTGCCCCCATGCACACTTGACACCATCTGAACCAAATAAGTTTATCTTGGTCTCATCAGGCCATAGGACATGCTTCCAGTAATCCATGTCCTTAGTCTGCTTGTCTTCAGCAAACTGTTTGTGGGCTTTTTTTGCATCTTTAGAAGATGCTTCCTTCTGGGACGACAGCCATGCAGACCGATTTTAATGCCATGTGCGGCGTATGGTCTGAGCACTGACAGGCTGACCCCCCACCCCTTCAACATCTGCAGCAATGCTGGCAGCACTCATACATCTATTTCCCAAACACAACCTCTGGATATGATGCTGAGCGCATGCACTCAACTTCTTTGGTCGACCATGGCGAGGCCTGTTCTGAGTGGAACCTGTCCTGTTAAACCGCTGTTTGGTCTTGGCCACCGTGCTGCAGCTCAGTTTCAGGGTCTTGGCAATCTTCTTATAGCCTACGCCATCTTTATGTAGAGCAACAATTCTTTTTTTCAGATCCTCAGAGAGTTATTTACCATGAGGTGCCATGTTGAACTTCCATTGACCAGTATGAGAGAGAGAGAGTGATAACACCAAATTTAACACACCTGCTCCCCATTCACACCTGAGACCTTGTAACACTAAAGAGTCACATGACACCGGGGAGAGAAAATGGCTAATTGGGACCAATTTGGACATTTTCACTTAGGGGTGTACTCACTTTTGTGGCCAGCGGTTTAGACATTAATGGCTGTGTGTAGGGCTGGGCGATATGGCTCATAAAATTATAAATTTTTTTTTTACAATGAGGGGTGTACTAACTTCTGTGAGATACTGTATATAATAAATATACACACTACACACATATTATGCAAACAAATTTATTTTTGGATGCGATTAATCATGGTTAATCATTTGACAGCACTTACAGGTGCATCTCAAAAAAATTGAATGTCGTGGAAAAGTTCATTTATTTCAGTAATTCAACTCAAATTGTGAAACTCGTGTATTAAATAAATTCAATGCACACAGACTGAAGTATTGTATGTCTTTGGTTGTTTTAATTGTGATGATTTTGGCTCACATGTAACAAAAACCCACCAATTCTCTATCTCAACAAATTAGAATATGGTGACATGCCAAACAGCTAATCGACTCAAAACACCTGCAAAGGTTTCCTGAGCCTTCAAAATGGTCTCTCAGTTTGGTTCACTAGGCTACACAATCATGGGGAAGACTGCTGATCTGACAGTTGTCCAGAAGACAATCATTGACACCCTTCACAAGGAGGGTAAGACACAAACATTCATTGCCAAAGAAGCTGGCTGTTCACAGAGTGCTCTATCCAAGCATGTTAACAGAAAGTTGAGTGGAAGGATAAAGTGCGGAGAGAACTGCAGGCTTATGAGGATTGTAAAGCAAAATCGATTCAAGAATTTGGGTGAACTTCACAAGGAATGGAGTGAGGCTTGGGTCAAGACATCAAGAGCCGTGACGTGTCGAGGAACAGACGTGTCGAGGAATTTGGCTACAGTTGTCGGCAGAGGCGTCTTACCTGGGCTAAGGAGAAGAAGAACTGGACTGTTGCCCTGTGGTCCAAAGTCCTCTTTTCAGATGAGAGCAAGTTTTGTATTTCATTTGGAAACCAAGGTCCTAGAGTCTGGAAGAAGGGTAGAGAAGCTCATAGCCCAAGTTGCTTGAGGTCCAGAGTTAAGTTTCCACAGTCGGTGATGATTTGGGGTGCAATGTCATCTGCTGGTGTTGGTCCATTGTGTTTTTTGAAAACCAATGTCACTGCACCCGTTAACCAAGAAATCTTGGAGCACTTCATGCTTCCTTCTGCTGACCAGCTTTTTAAAGATGCTGATTTTATTTTCCAGCAGGATTTGGTACCTGCCCACACTGCCAAAAGCACCAAAAGTTGGTTAAATGACCATGGTGTTGGTGTGCTTGACTGGCCAGCAAACTCACCAGACCTGAACCCCATAGAGAATATATGGGGTATTGTCAAGAGGAAGATGAGAATCAAGAGACCAAAAAATGCAGATGAGCTGAAGGCCACTGTCAAAGAAACCTGGGCTTCACACCACCTCAGCAGTGCCACAAACTGATCACCTCCACGCCACGCCGAATTGAGGCAGTAATTAAAGAAAAAGGAGCCCCTACCAAGTACTGAGTACATATACAGTGAATGAACATACTTTCCAGAAGGCCAACAATTCACTAAAAACGTGTTTTTATTGGTCTTATGAAGTATTCTAATTTGTTGAATTGGTGGGTTTTTGTTAAATCTGAGCCAAAATCATCACAATTAAAAGAACCAAAGACTTAAACTACTTCAGTCTGTGTGCATTGAATTTATTTAATATACGCGTTTCACAATTTGAGCTGAATTACTGAAATAAATTAACTTTTCCACGACATTCTAATTTATTGAGATGCACCTGTATATATATATATATATATATATATATATATACACTAATATTTAATATATAAGATATAACACAATAATATAATATATACAGTATACTAATACACACACACACACACACACACACACACACACACACACACACACACATATATATATATATATATATAAATAATGTTGCACTTCCAAAAATTCACTCCCAAATTAAGTAGGGCAACTCTTTCCAACATTGATAATGATCAGAAATGTTTTTGACTGCGTTTGCTTCATCAAATCCATAGATACAAATACTTGCTGCATGTCGAGTGGAAGTCATTTCAGCTCAAGTAACAGGCATCTACACATACTTTAGGAGAGTTTCCTTCACGGAAGCACGTCTATCCCATGAGAATCAGTTGATTTTCAGAAGGGCTGGGATTCTGAAACATGACACTTCGTCCTGGTTACCGCTCTCAGAAGAGAGGAGAGGAGAGGAGCAGACAGAAAATCCAGTCAATGGGCTGCTAATGATTTTAAGCAGGGAGTGCTGACAGCATTCTAACAGTGCCAGCACTCAAGCCATCTTCCCATGGATAAAAAGATCATGTTTCAGCAAATGTGCAAGTTTTCTCCATTACCATTCTCCACACAGCAAAAAGACTCAAACTGAAATACAAGAAGAAGAAAAAATTGCTCAACAAGGAGGAAAACAGTGAGATTTTAGTTTCAAATGGAAAGTGCTTTACAGAATGCACTATTGAGCTCAGTGATGAGAAAAAAATGACTATTATAAATACAGGGTTAGGGTTAGGGGTTCACCATGTAATTCATTTTCGATGGTTATATGACATGTATCATATATTTATTCCATGTTGCCTCAAAATTAGGCCATGAAAACTGCATTCATATCATTATATTTAATATTAATAATCTTGTCTTCCCTGCCACTCCAACTCTACAGCATGACTTCACGCTTCAGTTAGGTTCATCAACAATTACCCCATTAGCTTCGGTCAGAAATCTTGGTGTAATCTTCGATGGCCAGCTGACCTTCAAAGAGCACATTGCAAAGACTGCTCGATCTTGCAGGTTTGCACTTCACAACATCAGAAAGATCAGGCCCTTTCTGACGGAGCATGCTGCACAACTTCTTGTCCAGGCCCTTGTCATTTCTAGACTGGACTACTGCAATGCTCTTCTGGCTGGACTTCCATCAAACACAATCAAACCTCTACAAATTAGTCAGAATGCAGCGGCACAAGTGGTCTTCAATGAGCCCAAAAGAGCCCATGTTACACCTCTCTTTATCTCCTTGCACTGGCTCCCGGTTGCAGCTTGCATCAAGTTCAAGACACTGATGCTTGCATATAGAACAACCACAGGATCAGCACCCGCCTCTTCACTCACTATTACGAATCTACATCCCCTACATCCCCACTCCTACATCCCCTCCAGAAGCCCCTCCTACTTCCACTCACTATTACTCACTATTACGAATCTACATCCCCTCCACTCACTATTATGAATCTACATCCCCTCCAGCCCCACCTACTTCCACTCACTATTACGAATCTACATCTCCTCCAGAAGCCCCACCTACTCTACCACTCACTATTACGAATCTACATCTCCTCCAGAAGCCCCTCCTACTTCCACTCAGAAGCTATTCCACTCACTATTACGAATCGAATCTACATCCCTCCAGAAGCCCCGCCTACTTCTACTTCCACTCACTATTACTCACTAATCTACATCTCCTCCAGAAGCCCCACCTACTTCCACTCACTATTACGAATCTACATCTCCTCCAGAAGCCCCACCTACTTCCACTCACTATTACGAATCTACATCCCCTCCAGAAGCCCCGCCTACTTCCACTCACTATTACGAATCTACATCTCCTCCAGAAGCCCCACCTACTTCCACTCACTATTACGTCTACTTCCACTCACTATTACGAATCTACATCCCCTCCAGAAGCCCCACGAATCTCTCCTCCAGAAGCTTCCACTCACTATTACGAATCTACATCCCCTCCAGAAGCCCCTCCTACTTCCACTCACTATTACTCACTATTACGAATCTACATCTCCTCCAGAAGCCCCGCCTACTTCCACTCACTATTACGAATCTACTTCCACTCACTATTACGAATTTACATCCCCTCCAGAAGCCCCGCCTACTTCCACTCACTATTACGAATCTACATCCCCTCCAGAAGCCCCGCCTACTTCCACTCACTATTACGAATCTACATCCCCTCCAGAAGCCCCACCTCCTACTTCCACTCACTATTCCACTCACTATTACGAATCTACATCCCCTCCAGAAGCCCCGCCTACTTCCACTCACTATTACGAATCTACATCCCCTCCAGAAGCCCCGCCTACCCACTACTTCGAATCACTCAGAAGCTATTCCACTCACTATTACGAATCTACATCTCCTCCAGAAGCCCCACCTACTTCCACTCACTATTACGAATCTACATCCCCTCCAGAAGCCCCTCCAGAAGCCCCGCCTACTTCCACTCACTATTACAAATCTACATCCCCTCCAGAAGCCCCACCTACTTCCACTCACTATTACGAATCCTACTTCCACTCACTATTACGAATCTACATCCCCTCCAGAAGCCCCGCCTACTTCCACTCACTATTACGAATCTACATTCCAGAAGCTCACTTCCACTCACTATTACGAATCTACATCCCCTCCAGAAGCCCCTCCACTTCCACTCACTATTACGAATCTACATCCCCTCCAGCCCCACCTACTTCGAATCACTCACTATTACGAATCTACATCCCCTCCAGAAGCCCCGCCTACTTCCACTCACTATTACGAATCTACTCCCCTCCAGAAGCCCCGCCTCTTCCACTATTACGAATCTACATCCCCTCCAGAAGTCTGAGATCTGCTAGTGAGCGACGCCTCGTGGTACCATCACAGAGAGGCTCAAAATCACTCTCCAGAAGATTCTCTTTCACCGTTCCTGGCCGGTGGAATGATCTTCCCACCCCCATCCTGAACGCTGGATCCCTGTCAACCTTCAAGAAACAACTGAAAACTCATCTCTTTCAACACTACTTGACTTCATAAAAAAAAAAAAAAAATCCTTCCCTTTTTCTATATCTTCATCTTTCTCTTTATCTTTCTCTCCTTCCCTTGCTAGCTTGTATTTATTTGAACAATGCCTGAGACTTGGTGTTATTGGCACTTCCTCTGTCTGTTTGCCTCTTCAAGATTAATCGCTTTATGTATTCCCCAATTGTAAGTCGCTTTGGATAAAAGCATCTGCAAAATGACTAAATGTAAATGTAATAATTGTATATAATTTAATACATTCAGTTATACATTTTTTTTTTTACAAATTATGTAGAAACAGTTTCAATAAATGATTTGTATTAATTAAAAAAAATTAACGTTAACAACTGATTTATTTAATAATTACAATTGAAATTATGAAATATTAAAAAATATATTCAATAATTTTAATTAATTTAAAAATAAAGTATTATTTGGTATATAGCTGGACAACAAAACGCATACATTTTTAAAAGTATTTTATATTTACTACCATTAAAATTGTATCTTTGTAAAATATGTAAGAAAGTTACATAACAAACTTTAGATATTTATGGCGATTTACCTTTCATTTTAAATGGCCATGAGGTATGATATTTTTATGGTACTCCAGGTAGTCTCAAAGCAATTATATGCAATCACGGATATTCACTGAACTCCCAAACTCTGGAATATCCTTCCTGATAACGTTCGGGGTTCAGACACACTCTCTCTGTTTAAATCTAGATTAAATCACATCTCTTTAGCCAAGCATTCATATAATGCATCTCATAATCTTGTACTGCAGGTATATCTGATCAAACACACATTATTATGCTTTAGCTTGTGTTGAACAAATAACTTTTGCTTGGATGGAACAACAGCTACGCTAATTATCTTTATTTTGTTTCTCTCTTTCTGATTAACATCCCATAATTACACAAGCTTCAGTCTGGATCCAACACTTCAATGATCTGAGATGACCGAACACCTGAGAAGAGATGATGACAACCCCTCAGACAATATACAGAATTAGCCAAATTTGAAATATATTAAATTTCTACAATATATAAATCTATTAATTAATCTATTACTTAATTTCCTGTAAGGCTGCTTTGCAACAATTGTATCATAAAAAGCGCTATATAAATAATCTTGAATTTAATATTAATAACCATTATTATTATTTATTTAAAAAATATTAAATAATTATATAATACATTTGTATTATTTAATAATTTAAGACACTTTTATGAAAAATATGTTTACTAGTTGATATCTGTAAAATACATAAAGTTAGCTAAAATAGCAGCTGAAAGCCAAATACTAAACGTAAGAGTTTGAGAATAGATTTATTCACCGTGGACACACGTCACTACAGCGAACAGACGTCACTACTGACATCCCGTCTTCAGTAACACCTCAATAAACGCACTGTCATAACTAGGATTGGCCGCTAAGAGGATTTAGCTTCGACTTTCATGGCCTCTGATGAAAAGCCACACTATGAAAGAATCAAGACGACATTCTTTCATCAAAGGCATGGCGGCGATTCTCTCCAGCAGCACGGAAGGACTGAAGAACTGAAGAAATCAATTTGCATTCCATTAAGAGTCCCAGACTTCAGCAGACGAGCCTCTTGTCTGTATTAATCCAACAACTCATTTATTTTCTAATCATACCTGACAAAGGCGAGGTTTACGGAGAGCACCTCTTGTTCTACGCATCGTGAAACCGGACGTGTGGACGGATAAGGGCTATTTCAAGGATACTTGTGAGGTCATGTTTGCTTGGATGTTACATAAACACAAACAGGGCAGCACTTCACTTCTCAGAGCAGAACAATACTCCTCATCCAGTCTTGAACCGGCCCATCCCTGTTATATAAGCGGAGTTTAAAAAAACAACTAAAGGGAGAACTGTTAAACTAGTATTAAAGGAATAGTTCACCACAAATGATAAAGTGATGAAAACATGTAGATGAGTTTCTTTGTTCATTCTTGTGGATTATTGTGATGTTTTTATCAGCTGTTTGGACTCTCATTCTGACGGCACCCATTCACTGCAGAGCATCCATCAGTGAGCAAGTGATTTAATCCTAAATTCTTTTAATCTGGTCCCATAAAGTAACAAATTCATCTACATTTTGGATGGCTGAGGATGAGTACATTTAAAGCAAATGCTAATTTTTATCACATTATTCACATTTTCATAAACCACCTTGAAAAAGGTTTATAGTAAGAATATTTAATAATTTCTAATATATTTTCTAATAGTTACTTGAATTTTTAATAGTATTTGTAATATTTTTTCATAATATCTGCCACTGACACATCTTACCCCTAATTATCTGACATATTTTACCCCACTGCTACCTTGTCGACAGAAATAATAATACAAAAATCTTTACGATATTTCACAACTAATCTGTAGCCAAATATTTTTCATGGTTTACATTGGCAGTTTTCATTTGTATTTTAGTTAAAAGTTTTAGTATTTTTTTTTGTGGTGTTTTTATTAAAAAAATGCAAATAAAAAAATAAATCTATAGTTTTTAATAAATTTTTCTTTCAGTGTTTGTGTTGGTACATCAAGTTAAACTAAATGAAAATGAGAAATGTTGAATTGGAAACTAGATTAAATTATTTATTGATTTATTTCCCTAAATTATTTTATTTCAAGTAAAAATGTATTTACATTTTTAATGGTTTATTTAACTATACTAACCCCTTGGGCCCTGCATGGTCTCATGATAAAATAAAAAAGCCACACAGTTTACTAGATTAATGGAGTGGCACATCTTACCCCACCCACCCTCACCTACTCATGATTTACTAATAATTGCAGGTTTTTAGCCCAATCTGTTTAGCACACATTGATGCTCTGCTCCAGTTCTGCACTCCGCTCTAACAGTGCTCCCATCCACATCACGGGGGACAAATTAAAGAAAATAATGAACCTAATTAAAAGGAAAGTGCCTCGGATGATGAGAAGAAAAAACTTTGGGGAGATCAAATTAAAATTCCAGCACAGAGGGAAGTCTACAGGCAGAGAAGGAGTCACTGAATTATTAAGATCTCTGTCATAAAAGCGGGGAAGCACCTCTATCAATAGAGGAGCTCGGGAAGGGTGACGGCACGGCTTCATCAATGCACCTGCCGGCTGGTCTAAATAAGAATAAAACGTGTGCTGCTGTTGGAAATGAGTGAATATGAGCCAAACAATGCAGCTCTGTGATGTTCAGTATTGTCACAGGCTGACTGTAATAGAAAACAATGTTAATGTAGGTGAGGAAACATCACAAACACTTCATGTTCAAGCACATCTGAGACTTTGTACACAACACATCAGGATCCAAATGCTGACGCATGTTGATTTGTTTGGCTGTTTACATGCGCTTCATTTCTGAACCTGAAGGTTTGAGTCATAACACTAATCAGGTAGAAGTTACCCTTTGTAATTATTTCTATCTTTGTATGAACACCAACTGCATGTGAAGTCTTTCACATCACTGAAGATGAATTAATGATTGATTAGAAAAAGGGCAACAATGCACTTTCAGACAATAATAATAAAAATAATAATACAAAAATACTCAATGGATATTTTATGTTTCAAGTTTCATGGATAGTAAAACAAAGACAGACCTAGATGAATAAAAGCCAGTTTGCATCCTACTGATTATGGTGGATAAAGTTTTAATGAAGAGGATCCTTTTAAATCTTTAATAGGGTAAAGGCTGTGAAACAGCTCCCGCTGTTCTGACACTATCATATCAGGTACAGTATGTTATATTATATAGACCCATAGTCAAGTTTGTGTGTGCATTATGACTGAAGAGCTTTTAAAAGACAAATCAGTCAATCGGTCACGTGATATTTATAGAACACACAAAGAAGAAACAACCTAACATACAGTATAAGTGACTAATACATTGTCACAATGAGCACTTATACATTAATAAATCTCTATAGATTTATAGACATTGAAAACAGGTTATTTCATCCATGTTTAAAAACATTTAAAATAGTGACATAATACATTGATAAATCATTGAATAATTCTATTTAAAACTGATTATTTAAAGAAATAGTTCAATCAAAAACCGGAGCAGATTTGTAAAAATGCGTCATTCCATCACATGCTCACCAATGGATCCTCTGCAGTGAATGGGTGCCGTCAGAATGAGTTTCCAATCAGCATATTTTAGTTGGAAACGACGGTTTAAAGTAAAAAACATCTTAGTAATGGATGTATTAAGAACACTCAGCTTTTGGCTTCTCAAGATGGACTGGAGTGGTGTGGATTATTGTGATGTTTTTATCAGATGTTTGTAATCTCAATCTGACGGCACCCATTCACTGCATTAGTGAGCAAAAATGTAATGTTTAATTACTCCAAATCTGTTCAGATGAACAAACAATCTAAAAGAGAGTCATTTTAAAGCAAATTTCATTTTTGGGTGCACTATTTCTTTAATTCAGGTTTAAAATCATCAAAGACTCAAATCACCCCGGTAACCATCTTTTCTGTTTACTGCCATCTGGCAAGCGCTTCAGGAGCATGATGGCAAAGACTGAGAGACTGAGGAGGAGCTTCTTCCCTCAGGCCATCAGGCTCCTAAACACAAACTCTGTTTAATAAACATAAAAAAATAAAAAAAGCCGTTTGCACATCCCTCTCATCGTTTGCACATCCCTCTCATCCCTCCTGTTTATAGTACTATTTATTAAGTCCCATATACTGTTTTTGCACATCCTACTTGTTTGCACATCATACTGTTTTGCACTTTTCTTTATTCTACTGCACATTTTATTCTTTGCACTTCCACTGAGCGGACCTGATTTGACCTACATTTCACTTTTGATTATACCCTGTATAATTTATTATGTGACAAAAAAGAAACCTTGAACCTTGAAATGTCATATAAATGTAACAATACATTTGTACACATACTACAATAAATTAATAAATCTTTTTTTTAATACATCATTCAAATTGAATTTTGTAATGCATTTTCAAAATATTTTTCTTAATCCATTTGCAGATGAAGTTTAAAAATGCCAATGGCTAGTTTATGAGAGCAGCCGATAGACTTTCGACTTTTAAGAAACAGAACTGTTTCATTTCAAGTTACAGTATTTTGGATGGACATAAGTTGAGACCCTGATGAGAACAAAAAGGTGTGTGGTCAGAAAGGCCTTCAAGTGTGCAATTCATCGCTAAAGTAATCTGCACAATGGACCAGACATCGTGCCAGTAGTCAAATGTCTAAGCAACACAAAAACGAAACATAAACTGAAGAAAAACAGAGTATTATTTTAAATATATGTTTTAGCACCCACAGTTACTTTTTTTGCCACGTAGCTGCTCGAGTGATTTGTCGCTGTGCGGCAGTTTCTACAGGTCCAGGTAGTAATCCATATGGCAGACTTACAGGTAAAAACAGTGCTGTATCATAAATAATTATGACAAGAAGCACAAAGCAATGGAAGAACAAAGGATTTATTTACCATGAAGGAAATGCAAGGACGGAATGGACTGCACTGCAGGCCTGAGGGAAACATTAACATGGATATATGCACACAGTTGCATAAGACCAACGGGAAACATATAAATTGGTCATGTAAACATAAGCTGATACGTTCCCATATGAGTACGAGTGGAGAACAGCAGTATTTACTCTGATCATGCCCACCGTGGCGTGACAGCGTTTCACGCGGCTACACACCGAAAGACTATCAATTCTTCATAGTCATGAAGCAGATCCATTGAGTGTATGACAGTGTACTCACCATCTGCTTAGCCAGCGAGTGGCTAATACGTCAGGGAAATCATGTGAACGTATGGATCCATGTCCATCATGGAAAAGCATCATGTCAGGGCCTAGTCATATGATCATGTCTTTAGAGCGTCACTTAGACACGGTCACAAAGACTTTAGCGTTCTAGTGAAATAAAACTGAGCTTGTTTGTATCCCAAATGAAACCTAAGTTGAATGCAATCTTCTTGAGTCAGAATTAGCCAGAAGGGTTGAGCTCTTTTCTCGCAATTGATGGATTTTTCCATCATGTATGAGACAGCGCTTCCCAGCCATTGACAGAATTGTCTGTCTTTTTGTGTTTTTACTGTTATACGGTAAAGTGTGCTATTACACATATTCTAAAAGAGTACTGAACGTCCGGATCAAAACATGGCGAAGAAGAAGCAGAAACAAGCAATTATGTATGTAAGCAGATGCATATGTAAAATAATGTGTTCATCAAACATTAAACGGCATAGAAATAAAAAAACTGCTTAATGTTATTGAATGAAATGTCAACTCAAGAAGTGGTAAAGGACTGTGCCAGCTGTTCACGGACGCAATCTACTTCATGTTTGATCATTAATCTGAATCCAACCCAGTAATATTTTGTGAAAACGATCAAAAATGCTGGCAATTAAAAAAAATGGTGGAGGGGAAAGAGTTAAAGAATAATTGACCAAAATGACAATTCTGTTATTATTATCTTACTTTTGTGATGCTTCAAACCCAAATGATAGTAAAATTGCGTGTGCATTCTAGTGCTTTCACAGAAAAGGAGAGCACGGGTACCGAATGGCTTAAAAAGACGTGAAAATAATACATGTTTGTGATGATGCAACAATGACCGATTAGGACATTAACAATTCTGTCAACTTCACCGAAACGAGAGCTAAAGTCTTGTATCGCAGCGTTCAGCTCTAGATGAGCCGATGTGAAGAGACGATCAAAGAGAGAGGACTGTCACGCTGTTTTATAATAACTGATTTGATCTGATGGATTGAGTGAATTCATTTACTCATCTAACCTATATACGCTATATTGAATAAATGTTTCGCAGTAATTTCCCTCATTTTAAAGTTGAACGCTGCGGGAAATTAGTAATGCGATATATGTGCAATACCACACTGAAATTCAGGACATAATTAAACATAATTCTATTATACAGAGGATTGTGAAATATATTTCCATGACTTTTCCAAAACTTTCTGGGTTTATTTATTTTTCCAAATCGATCCAGGCTTGGAATGTAATTTTTTTTTTAATTCCATGACTTTTGCAGGTTTTTCATGACCATACAAACCCTGAATGTGACGATCGGGTGCGGGTCGGGTTCGGTTATCTAAATCAGACAAAAATATATGGTGGTTGGTGGATGGATAATTAATTTGAAGCTGCGGATTCGGGTGACGTTTTAGCTCACCCACGCATCACTCATACACAACCTTTTTCAAGTTTAAGTCCACTGAAGTTAATCTACTCTTCTGATTTGTTTGTCAGACAAAATGTGTTCCTGTGGCTCAGTGGTTAGAGCATTGCGTCAGCAGCGCAAAGGTTGTGGGTTCGATTCCCAGGGAACACATGTACTAACAAAAAACATGTATATCCTGAATGCACTGTAAGTCGCTTTGGATAAAAGCGTCTGCTAAATGCATAAATGTAAATGTAAAATGGCGGATCAAGTCACTGAAGCACATATGCGTTGACTGGACTAACCTGAAATGAAAGCTATTTGAGCATAAGAAACACCATTTATGGGATATTTTGTGCCAGTTTTTGTTGTTGATTTGAAAATTATTATTGAAATGGGAGTTTTTCAAACAGGCCTAGTTATTGAAATTACTGTATTTCCCCTTTAAGTAAATAGGAGCTGGTCTTGCATGGCCGAGTAAACTGGCTGAACTGAACTGAAAGGAACTTTGATATATTTGAAATGTAGTGTTTTTTATCCACCAAAACTGATTTATAGTGACAGCCATTTGCAACATAAAAGCAACTGGATGTCAATAACTTTCCAGAAAAGTTGGCAAATTCTAATGTCAGGATCAACAGCTGCTGTTGTCAATACAACTTTTATCTTTATGCAAATGTCCACCAATGGGATGCACCGCCTGATACGGTTGGATACTGCAGACAAGCATCTAGCTGCAACTAAGAATATAAGGACCTCCAGAAATGTCATCAGTGTCAGTGTGAACAGGGTTTTAATGTCATAACCAATGGCCCTATGCACAACCCCTCCTTCTTCAGGAAGAGCTATATGCACATCTAATATAATAAGTGTAAGATATAGGGGCCATGAAACATGTTGTCTGTGGACTTGTTTGCTGTGCAGGGGGGTAAATTGCTGCTTGGCTTCCTGTATCGATCCAGTTCATGCAACAGTGAATGAATAAGTTACCGTGAAGCTGCGCTCGGGGAGGCCGGATTTTCATGGATTTACCTTTATGGACCAATTCTCCAGCAGGGCCCAAAGAACCAAAGACATAAAACATATGATCTATGTAATCTGCCTCTCCTTTCAGAGTTAAAGGAATATCTGTATATCCAGACCAAACAGATATCGATAATGCGGGAATCTTGGGATTTGATGGCATATTTCAGACTGAGGCTGTTTTGAGAAACAATGAATTAAAGTATTGGTTTTATATAGTGATGATAACAGCACCTGGTGACCATATGTCTTGTTTTTCCTGGATATGACCTGGCTGGGATTTCTAAATTGCCTAAAATGTTGAGGTTTTGGCTTTGTTTTCTTATTGTTGTCATCCTTGCTTAAGGTAATAAGTACAATTGACCAATAGCATGCAGGCTTTATACATAATCGACCAATCGTAGCATGCGAGAAGGTGGGATCTACAGAGAATTGTAGCTGAGAAAATACAAATATTATCCTGTAAAAACATGATAATTCAATGGGATTTTATGTTAGTGTAGCTGCTAATCATAAACAGCATATACAAATATATTTACTACATCTGAATGAAATCATTTTATTCAAATACTAAAGTACAATATATAGAAACTGCAGCTGAAATACAGTCTTTAAAGGGCAAATCTCCAGGGTTTTCCTGCTAGAATCTGGATCGAAAGCCTTGATATAGATTTTACATTTTCATAAGGATATATTAGTACAGCATATACCAATTTCCAACTTGTTTGGGTCAATCTGGTTTGAATTGGAAACCTAAAGGTGTAACCTTAAAGAGTGTTATTTCTACTGTCAGCATAGCGCTTTGTACAATACATATTATTTCAGAGCAGCTTCACGATAATAAACAGTAAAATAACAATCAACCTTTTTCAAATATGAGACTATAGTGTTGTTATTCAGTATAATTAGTTCATTGTTGATTCATTTCAGTTCAATAGTAGTGTTGATGTTACAAAATGAATCAATTAAGAAACACATTTGATTCAGCTATAAAGCAGGTCTACAAGAGTAGAAAAAAATTATATATATATTGTTTTCAAACAGGTTTCCTCTGACCCCTGTAATTGGTTCGTCAAATAGATAACCCCGCCCTAAACTCACACCATTGGCTGAGCTGTTGCTATGTCAGGATCCTCAAACAAGCAGCAATGTTTTGATAGCAATATTTAAAATAAATAAAACATAGTCTTATATCCAATTTAAACGTGGGCGGAGCTTTCCTGATAACTTTCTGTGATGCCTCCATCTTATTTTACTAACTTACTGCATGCTGAAGGTGACCAGCTGACCTCACCAGAATAAAACACCACCATCTAGTGAACGGTAAAGACATTGATTTTATAATTCTACCAAATAGTATAATAAAAGATTGATATTTGGCATCTGTGTATGATACAGTACTGCCACGGAAAATATCGCGACACTATGCTGTACCGATTTTTTCCCCCACCCCTAATGTAAACCGTCACTCAAGTTGGTCAAGTAAAAAAAGGTCCATCTTGAATTTTAAGGAGCCTTTGAATTGTGTCAGCCTTTTATCGCACTGCTGTGACACATTGGGTCTTCGAAGGATGCAGGCTCTAAATTGGGACAGTTATTGGTGCTTTGTCAAAGCGTCTAACTGTATCTAGGGCTGCATCGATTCTTCGATTCTATTCGAATATTAGATTTTTTTTAAAACCCTTGATTTCATGTCATGTCAAGCAACTGGAAAAATACTGGACGTGTTACATTCCACGGATGAAAATCCACGAAACACATTATAAGAGCATTTTCCAAGGCTACATAATATATTAAACCCAATTAAAAAGCATAACAAAGCATAATGCTATTGTAAATTCACAAACGCTATGATTCAATTAAATAAATGCGTTGCAGGTTTAATATTTGCACTTTAATTATTTACATGTGTGTCAGAGCGGCTCCATTCACAGTAAATGCTGCTCCACACAAACTGTTATCATTTAAATATTTGGAGCATCTCAAACTCCATCTCTGCATATTGTAGTGAGTTTGGGAATGCAACGTGCACCATTTCATCAAACTTGTAAGGTAAATCATTTATAAACCTATACGCACACAAAAACACATCAATATCTTTCTCAATATGCTAACCGTTCATCGTGATTTCAAAATAAAAGTTTAAAGCCCTCACTCTGAGTTTACACGTTTTGATGTCCACACAAAATCAAGAAATTACAGTGGCTGTAGTTTTTCTGTCATAAAGAAAAGGACAAATATTATATTAAGTGGACATTCAAATTAAACGATGTTCATTCAATATTAAACAAGGATTAGATTGCGCAGTAAAGTGTAAAAACAATCGTCAGGCCGTTTGCGCCCTCTGTAGGCAATTGTTATAATGCATAATATACGTTAGCTCTGTTGTTTATAATACATTATGTATTTTAGTTTTTTTCAATAAAACCATATGATTACTTGCATTTGGTACCTTATTTGAACTAAGTATTATTGCCCTATTGAAAAAAAAAGATTTATAATTATCCGATTATTCGATTTATCATCAGAATAATCAACAGATTAACAAAATAATCGTTAGTGACAGCACTAACTATAACATTAGCTAATAACAGCAATTCCTAGATGTAAAAAATTTAATTGTAGCAAAACATTGCATTCGAACCCCGGCCCCCCCTTTAATGTCTAGCACTTTATGCCGCAGTCATCTACTGTTTCACCTACTATCAGACTCGTGTGATCAGCTCCAGTAGCGGGAGGGAATATCCCATGGGTGTCAGTGAATATGCAACAGCACAAGGGTGTGTGCGCGGGTCAGCGAGGGCAGTGGAGTCTTTGTGCTTTCAGCTGGATCTGATTGAATTCCCTCAGTCACCGAGTGAAACGCATTACTGAATGGCAGCAGACGCGAGCGGGGTCACCACGTCCGCCAGCGAACGCTCTCCATGCACTGCCTTCTCATTACTGCACCAAAGCCTGTGGCAGTGCTAATGGAAACACACACACAAACACACACAGAGTCATGGAAACCCACTGCATTCGGTGGTACCTTTGTTCCTTCGTCATATATTAGGTTTCTGCTGTGAGCTTTCTTCCCATAATGCAGTGCTACCCATAAATCACAGAGGTAGTTCTGTAGTACAGTATGAAAGCCTGTGATTTTCAATAGTTGCTTAATGAGGGGTTCTCAGATGTATAATTAATTGTCTAAACATCATAATAATTAGAGTTATCAATCAAAATGGAAAAAATTGCACCACCAAAAACAAGCCTTCAATGAACACTGAATGATATATATGCACTTCCATTAATCATATCAACATTTTGATGTGAATCGCTAGAAAACAAACTTTTAATCTATATACAAATATTCAGATTTTCCATTGCAACACATTTCATTAACTTTTCATGAACTAGAAGTATTTTAATAACACTGTGTACAAGCGCCTCTACAGGTCTGCAGGCTAAATCAGGTGCTGGGTGACTGTCGCAGCGAGTGGGCTAGTCTTTACTAATGAATTGTCGTCGCAGGGTGCAGTGGAGAAATCGTGACTGTGTTTTCATCTGTTGCATCTGCGGGGCCGGAGAGATCTCAGACTTTGTGAAGTGCACGAGGTGGAGGATTTCTCCTGCTGATGGCTCACTTTGAGAAGCAGCTCAGTTTTTCATCAAACACACTGGCGTGTCATGATGCATCACTTAATGACTGCCAATGAACGGCACTCGGTGATAAATCCACCTGCTGTTAACTTCCAATTCCATTAGCCTCTGTTAACCCTACACTGATTACTGTTTTACAAGAAAATACCCTTTCACTCAGTTTACTTCAAAGTCTCATGTGTAATTGAATGTTTCTTTTAATAAATTGTGAAATGTACTAGCAGTTTCTGTGTGGACATAGTTTCAAAGCCAGTTTTTTCAGTGTGCCTGTCCCCTGTCTGCGAGATCCACCAAAATGAGAATGAAAATTATTGATGTCATAATAAGAAAAATGTCTCATTAAAAGGATTAAATTCTTGAAAAAAATATATATTTCAAACCTGTCTGACTTTGTATTTGCGGATCATGAAATAAAATACTTATATTGCAAAGTTTGTAGCATTAAAATATTATTAAATAAACAAAAAAAGATATTGAATAATATTTTCTTAATGTTGACAGTATATGAAAAGTATTATAGTATTTGCCTTTTAATTATTACAAAGAACTGTTCTCAGCACTGTCAGAATAAAATAAAAAACAGACACTTACATATATATATATATATATATTTTTTTTTTTGTGAATCACTACTTATGACAGTGTGCCAAGGGGTCAATCAGTTTCTTAAAATACTGAACAATTTGGCATTTGTTATGACATGGCATGGTTAGCTTAGGTTGTAAAATGTCATGTGGTGCACCAAACCTGCCCAGTTGATTGATTACATTAGGAACTGCTAAAACTGTTTTGTATTACAAGCCTACTGAAATGTTATGTTTAAATATGCAAATGAGGCATTACCTAAGTAAATATGCACTGATTTGCATACATTTCCAGAACAGAAATCTGAACACCAGATAAAGCCAGGCGACAAGCCCCTCAGTAAAAACCTTCAGAATATAAACCGGTCAAGTCTGGTGTATTTAAGTGCTGCTGAAGTGTGCTGATTTCTGGAGCTGTGCATGAGAATAAACCAGCCTTTTAAGATATGCCTGAAATTAAAATCTACTGATGCAAATAAAGTGTGATAAAATAAACACTTAAGTGTGTATTCTGGGTGTTTTCTTTCCACTAGTCTAGCCTGAAACAACAGCCAATTAGCTCAAAATCTCCAAACTGACCATAAAAAAGGGTTTGCCTCTAATGTCTTGCCAACATGAATACAAAGAGTACATATCTAAGAACATTTCAACTAGATTTTAAAAGATTTGTCCTTTCTTTATCTTGGACGCTCTTCGTTACCAGATGATTACCATAAGCTACAAACACATGGTCAAAACTCTGAATCATAATACAGTGCTGCACTAATGCCTCGGATAACAGAGAACACAAAAAGAAAGAGGAGAAAGGCAGAAAGGAGTAAGTGATGATTGGCTTCCAGGTCCATTGGCTCCGTGAGAGGGGCTCCTGGGAGCTGGGCTCTCAGTGGGATCTATCACACACATTAGTGGCAGAGGCTCTCTCAGTAATGAATGACTCTGAACACTGGTGAGAGCGAGAGAGACAGCTGACATTAGCCCAGCAATCCACCCAGAGCTTTATTCCCTTCTCCTTCCTGTTATTCCCCTTAATTATTTATGCCAATTTATTTTATAGTTGCCAATTGCCAGATGGCATTTCCTCTTCTTAATTGCTCGTTAAATGATTCACTTGACCTTTTTTAAGGGGATAAAATCTCACTTAACAATTAATACTCCTTTTAAAAACAGTTTTTACATGGGCATCGCTCGGGCGTTCTTTGACTTTAGGATTTCCAGACAGCACATGCAGCTGTTTTTACTCGGGATTTCAGCATCTGATGACAGGTGTTGCATACAATTATGACCAATCTTTCAAGATTTACTTTGACGCCGGACATCCCGTGCTTGCAGCAACCCCCCGAGACGCCAAAGTGTCGGTATTCACAGGCATAAATGTTTAATACTGCTGTGGCGTTTGCACCCAATCAATAATCGCAGGCGAGCTGTCGGGTCTCGGCAGTGTCAGACGACAGTTATAGAGGTCTGACGGCGTCAGGTGGCGAGATGGAGGAAGGGATTGTTTTTCTGCACTGTAAAACCAGTGATAGCTGGCCCACATTTACATAAACAATGGAGACTTTAATGTGCATTCCTCAATTATCGGATGGGTCAATCACCCCGACTGCTTGGGACTGGACCGACCATATGCCTGCAGCCTTTTTCCATTTTCCAGCTCATATGTGCGGTAATAATAAAACCGGTCAGCCTAACCGGTAAAGCAGAGGAGCGCTGCTCTAATGGCGCCTATAAACAATGATTTCCAACCTCTGCATTGCTGGGAGATGATATTAAAAATCCCTACGCAAGTCACGGCATTTCACTGTAAGAGTATGAAACAGCCTTCTTAGATCATACACATTTAGATATCTTCTTAGATCATACACATTTAGATATCTTCTTAGATCATACACATTTAGATATCTTCTTAGATACATACACATTTAGATATCTTCTTAGATCATACACATTTAGATATCTTCTTAGGATGTAAACATTTACTGACCATGAAGTCCTTGTAAAACTGAAATACTAACACAATAGTTCAGTTTCAAACCCTATGAGCTGCCCACCTAGACAGCATTATTATAGTTTTTCAGACACAATTATGTCAGATGATGGTAATCTATTCACTTAGTCTTTACTTGCCTAGTCAATCCTCTACTAGTCATTCACAAGCGACTATAAAGAGCTGCTTCGAACAAAAGACATTTTCAAGTTTCTAGTCAATCCTCTACTAGTCATTCACAAGCGACTATAAAGAGCTGCTTCGAACAAAAGACATTTTCAAGTTTTCTTCTCTAAAATGGACTGGTAAATATTCACCTAATCCAGCATTCTTTTTGCTTTCTGTCTTATAAAATATCCAGCTACTATTGTGGTGTTAGAAACCCATGCACATGATTATATGAAGAGCTCTTTTCCAAAACGCTATAAATCCATTTGAATAGTTTTCATGAAAATGAATTTTTTTTTACCTAGACCCATACATTTTGTTAATATTCAATTTATCATGTTAAAATGGTCTGTTGGCTCAGTCTGAACATGTTAAACAATGATTGTTAAATGAAACAACAATATTGTCGATTATAAATTCAAAGTTTTTTTTTTTCTTTTCAAAACGCTACAAATCCATCCTTTTTTTTATGTCTTAAATAAAAAAAAAAGTGAACATGCAACATATGATATCAGGGACTCATACTATAAACTGGTCGCACCAGTCTTGTGTTGATGTAACCTCCGCACCATCACACCGAGCGGGTCTCGAACCCGGGTTTCCGGCGCGGGAGGCGGGCGCTCTAACAAGGAACGCCAAAGGCGTTTACACACTGCCTTTACTGGTATACACATCTGTTACATTGACATCTCACAGTGGGTATTAACGCGCCACCTGAGAACCTTCTTTTTTTGTTGTTTTTTGTGATTTTCTTTGTCCAGTCTGCGTTTTCTACCCCCAGGTGTAGGTCTCACTGGCTCATCCAGGCCATCAAAAGTGTTATTAGAGTTTAAAGCACTCATTTTGAAGACTGAGCACAAACAAACGCTTCAAAGCGTCGTCATGTTGGATTGCATCGAACGAATTCTGATTGGTCGAGAGGATATATCGCATTTAGGCTAAAAACAGGTTCGGCGCTTATAGCGGTTTGGAAAAGAACGGCATCTTGCAGTACATTTTAAACAAGGAAATATAGCGATTTGGCATGAAACATTGATGGAGCAGTGAATAGGTTCAGTACACAGCAAAATGGCATGACGAAACTCATTTTTTTAAATTTGGCGTTTATCGCGTTTTGGAAAAGAGCTCTTCATATATATGAGTGAACTGTCTAAACGAATCCAACCAAATCACGAACAATTTCAAACACCTGTTTGACTCATTAGATCAAAAGAACCAATCATTTGTGAATCTGGACTTGTAAACGCTTAACGTGATTAAACTGTGTTTCCAATAACTGACTTGTTTAGATTACATGATAGACATAATGGCTAAACTATACAGTATTTCAGTTCTGACACTATTCATTTGTTTGGTTAGCAACGACTGAAGACAGCGAGGCAGCTCGCTAGGTTTGGTACACAGCGAACACAACAAGGCTTTCAAGTCTTTTCTTAAACGGTTTACTTTAGGAAGGAGTGTTGTCTCTGATCAGAAGAACAAACATACATGGAGTGTTTGCGGCTTGTATTGCAGTAATACTCTATAATGGATTTGTAATCATAAACTCTAATATTTGCTCAAAGATGGTGGTCAATTAAGATTGACTACTGGAAAAACAATGCATTCATCTCCACTGATTGCTTAGTTTGGCATATTAAAATCGTATCATGTTTGTGTAAATAACATGTACATAATTGAAGAGGTAATTATGAAGATTATAAAACATCAGCTTGTATTGTGAATATTATGTTTGCTCAGTAGACTGCAGACACTGGAAAGGACCTTTATCATGCTCATTGCTGGTGAAACCGTATGCTAAAGGTCTCCTAATGCTTCATGTTATATCTTTGTTAGGCAAAACAGAACTCTTAAAATGTATTGATTATTTCCCTAAAAATAGATGGGGCTAGAAATATCTACATTTTACTTATAATGGTTTCATTTGTACCAATTTCAGAAGTCAAGTCTAGTTTATCAGAAGAGGACACGAGGAAAACAACAGGAATACAGGCTAAGCCTATCATCAGCATCCCTTCAGCAAACCGGCGCCTTACTAATTAGAAAGGTGCACATGGAGGCTTATGTTTTCCTGCAAGGCCCCGTGGGATCAGGAGCTGGACACTGTCTAACCTGTTTAACAGCATCTGGAGTTGCAAGTAAAACAGGAGGTAAAATGCAGCTGAAGAACATCAGCCGTTATGTTTCCGCACTCTTTCTGTGGCCTGAAACATCCTGGCGTACAGACCCTTCTAGAAACTATTGTTTTGCATTCTGCATTTAATTTAGTTTGTTTCCTCATTTAAACAGATTTGGAGAAATGTAGTAGCATCGCATCACTTGCTCACCGACGGATCCTCTGCAGTGAATGGGTGCCGTCAGATCAAGAGTCCAAACAGCTGATATGAACATCACAATAATAATCCACAGCATTCCAGTCCATTAATTAATGTCTTGTGAAATGAAAAACTACATGAATAGGAAATAAATCCATCATTAAGAAATAGTTTTTTCAAAGCTGAGGCATTTTGAAGAAAGCAATATTATGTACAGAAGACTTTCAACTTTTTAAGTAAAAAAATGTATAACAAACATGCAACTTTCTGCTTCATAAAATGTTAATTGATGGAGTGGTGTGGATTTTTGTGATGTTTTTATCAGCTGTTTGGACTCTCATTCTGACGGCACCCATTCACTGCAGAGCATCCATTGGTGAGCAAGCGATGCTACATTTCTCCAAATCTGATGAAGAAACAAACTCGTCTACATCTTGGATGTCCTTTGGGTGAGTTACAGTTCTGTTAATTGTTTGAGTGCACTACCTCTTTACATCTGAAAACGGATTATAAGCAATGCTACGTGCAAAGAGAAGAAATAAAAGATGACCAGCAAATAGAATAAGGCACTGTGGATCTGAGGGATGCAAGCATGCTGCCTTATTGAAGGCTGAAAGAGAAAAACACTCAAAATCACTAGAGACAGCATGGCGCCAGGGCCTGTTGGTCAGTTTGTGCTGGAAGCCATTAATCCGTGCATCTCCAGGCTAATTACAGCCACTTAAATATCTATCCACTTCCCGCTTTTCCACAGGCATATACAAATCTATTTATCCCACTCACGTTCTTCTCTTACATCTGGGTTTGTTAATATAACATCTGCAACACCTTTAATATAATATAACTGCACTGGCCCACTCTAAAGGTCTCGGTCCAGCAGAACGGAGCCGTATCGATCGCACTGGGTCTGGTCGGGCTCCAGGTAAGCATGATATGTGCAGGGATAGGGATTACTGTAGTCTTTCTGCCAGAGTGCCCTGAAAGCTCCCCGTGTAAGATGACCCAGACCCAGGGAGATGACAAATGCCCTGCAGCGTGTGATATGAGGAAACCTCGGATAAGACGTGAGGTTTGCAGGAGGAGTTTTAGCAGAAGGAGATCATCTTTCCACAGCCACTCGAGCTTTCAAGCAAAAGCCTGGGGAATTCCAAGCCAACATTATTACAATTTATTTTTGGTATGTCTGTATACTAAACCAACAAAATATAGTCTTGGGTATATATATCATAAATAACAATGAGCTATATTTGCTAAGAATCTTGTAATAACAGATATAAAATAAAATACATTAAAATAAACAAGGGTAATTTATTGACTAGTGGATTCAGTATTTGAAATGTACCTTGTAGACATTGTACTTATAGAAAATGACAAAAAAATAAAGGCCAGTTTTACTAACAGCATGTGCCAGTGCAAACCGTCTTTTGGTATTAAAATAGTACTGTACGACTTTCTAAAGATGCACAGTGAAGAATCAGCGCTGAAAAGGCATGGACACAGTTATTTTTGAGCCTGACATTATTGAATATGCATTTGTAGGAGTTTCCATTTCAGACACAACATTTATGGGATGAGAGTATTCAAATTAATCACGCAACTAGATTTACCAAAGTTTGCACTCGTCAAATGACTGGTATTTACGCCATTATTTAACGCCCAAATAAAGCTTGTCTTAAACTATTTTGCTCTTGAAATGGATGTAATTTGTTGCTAGGTAGAAGGGAGAGGATTTTTTCCACACAAGAAGAACATAAATGTACTGTGACTTCTTTATTTCGTTATTTGTGACTGCTCTAATTTGCGCAGCGCTTGGTATATTGTGTTGGTCAATATGTAAATGAGATGTTGCGTCTGTGTTCTTTAATTTGCGCATTGTTAGTTAATCACCCGCACAAATTTCCACACACAACAGCGAGGTTTAGGAATTACTCTTGTGCTAGTTTGCCCTGTTTAGTAAAACTGGCCCTTAAAGTTTATTCTGAAAGTTCATATTTTTGTTTTGCAATACTATTACAATAATAATTTATAGCATTTGTGTTGCATTTGTAAGGGTGATTGTTCAAGTCTGTTAAAAAAGGAACTGAGAAAAAATCTTGATGTTTTTAGATTTTCTGAAATATTGTCCCAAGTACAACTGAAATTGAAACTGAAATGTTGATTCACTAAATGCAAAATGCCACATAAATTAATGAAGGCAACTAAATTTCTTGTTCAGCAAATTGTCAGTTAGTAACACCACATTGATCTATCATATATTAACTACTGACAAACCAATAAACTAAGCAAAGAGCAAAAATATAATCCTAAAACCACATAATTTATTTATGCTGCAATTCATGGGACATTTCAGAAATATTGTTCAACTTAAAGTTCTGTTCAAACAAGATGGTTTGACTAGCTGCAACAACATTTGAGCGAGTTATTTTGGTCTAACATGGGTTTCTCTGAAGTAAATCACATTTCTTAAGGACTCAAAGGTTCCCATAAAACAGTGTTTTGTCAGGTCTATAAAGATTGTCATGAGAAGAGATCTTTAATAAGCAAACACATATAATCTTTAAGTTTGCTTACATTCATTTAAAATGTACAACACACCCTCTTGAGTTTGCATTAAAAAAATACAATCTTAAAACAGTTACATATTCTCTCTGTTTCTTAAAAAAAACTGTAAATTGGTCAGGCATCAATTTCTTTCAATTAAATGTTCAATTTCTACCAATGTTCCCTTTTATTAGTGTTATGCTCAAATAAATCCCATGAGCAAATGCCTTGAGGAAGACTAAGCAAGCGCTCTCCATCACAGATGCAGCGGACGGCTCTTCTCTTCTAATTACTGGGATTCAGGCAGTCAATAAAGCTTGTGCAGTGGGTGAAAGACTCTGAGACACTTCAAATGAGCATCGGCAGGATTAGGCCATCAAACTATCTGAACCGCAGTAATACAGGCCTAACCAACAGGTACTTCCTTACCATCAGAAGGGTTACCAGAGCCCCTCATCGCTCTTAAATAACTGTTTTTAGACTGGTGTGGTGAGCAAGGGGATGATAAATGCAGATTTATTACAGCTGGTGCAGGGAATCTGAGAATCCAGGGAACCGATCAATACCTCTAATGCTGGGTTAAGTTAATCTACACCGTACTTTACAGTACGATGTAAAAACAGATTCACTCAAAGAACCCAAGCGCAGGATCTACAAGAGCATCAGGATGGAGAATTATAAGACTGCTGGATCTAACAAGTGTGTGTTTAAACAATTAAACAAACTGGATCAAACAAGTCTCTGAGACTCGATGGGATTCTTTGAAATACATCAGAGTTTAACAGACACGGTCCTGGATCAACCTTTGATGGTACTGTCAAGCACTAACATTAACTACCCCAACAATCAGAGGAAATGATTCAAGACCTAGTCAACTTGATTGGTTGTTAGAGACATTACTTCCAGACCAACGGAAATGTCGATCCAAGAATCACAGTTAAGTTTTCCCTAATTCTGCACAAGTTTAATGTTGTAAATAAAAATGCTGAATGGAAATCAAAATCTTTCCAAAATGCACTTTAAATAATGTATACACTTTCTTGTGGGGGATTTTTTGGTAAGAACACATGACAGTTACCAAATAAATTCCTAGATGCACACCAAAAACAAGTCATGTGACTGAATCATTTGCTCAAAAACAATGCTGTTCTGGTCTAAAATAACACAACTTGTCATCAAAGTGATTAGCAATAAACAAAAGTGTTGTCTGAATGTTTTAAACTACAGCTAATTTATTATATTTAATAAAATCACCAAGGTGACTACAACCTCTTTTTCTGGAAGTGATGATTTTGTCCTCTTAGACGTGCAATGGAAACATTTATTAAATAAATTGTTTTAGCGATATTGTGATAAATTAAATCAAAATATTTTATAGACATGTACAGTATGCACTCGAAGGTAATTTGTCAATAAGAAGACATGAACATAAACTACAACACATTACCAAATAAATTCCTAGATGCACACCAAAAACAAGTCATGTGACTGAATCATTTTGTCAAAGAAAAAGGCCTCTAGTCTAAAATACCAAAACCTTGCTTGTTTACTAATTTAATATATTTAATAAAAGCACAAAATGGGCGATGACATCCATTCATTTGAATCTCTTAGATGTGTGATTATAACATTGCTTTATTCGTCAATTGTTTTCGCATACCTGGAAATATTTCTAGTGCCTTAAGCTGTGCGATATTTTAAAAGTCCTTTTAGGATTGTACGTGTCAGACTGTACGGACATGATGATCGTGTCACACTATGACATGGATCTCAGTTGTCATTAATCTCAGACTGTACGACAGTCAAGACGAGTTAAAAACGGGTGAGTGCAAGAAAACTGGTCCTGAGTTTTACATTATCAACCCATACACGTTCAGTGACTGGGAGCTGCGTTACACGCGGGACAGAGATGTTGGTTATCATGAAGTATACGAACGGCGGCAATACCGGCGTATTTAACAGTGTATGCAGCTCTACACACCCACATGAACACAGCGGCACAACCAGTGTTTATATAGAAAAGGCAACATATCGGATGAATTCCGTGAGCGCCGGAGATTATGGCTGATGGAATAACTCTGTAGCATTAATTCTGCTCATAGCTTGTCTAGAGAAACAGACACAGTTTGAGTTTCATCGTAGGGGTAGTCACACTGCAGGATAGTGTGCCAAATCTTCTGACACTGCCAGAGTTTCATCGGAGGTGAAATTTGATCGCAACAGCCATTAAGCGGCTGTCGGTGAACATGTTCAGTGATCAAAGACGACAGATTTTAGCCTAGGATTATAGAAATATTTTCACAATTTGTCTCAGACGACCTAATCGTGGCCAAAATCTCTCAGTGTGAGCCGGACTCAACACAAAACAATCTGTGCGTTTAACTGTACATTTGTTAGACAAGTCGTAGTGTCGTTTATTTAGTGTTTCACCTCGAATGATCTTTTCACAGACAGAAAGGTTTAAGTGTCTGTCCAGACGTTTATAGGACCATAAAAGCAATGCACAGAGGTGTGCTTTACTATACAACAGCAGATGGATGCAGTGAGGAAACCAACAGACAGAACACACAGAAGCAAATGCTGGCCAATTAGTCAAAATCATTCAGCAGAATCTATTATCAGATCCATTAAGGTTGCACATGCGTTGGTGCGGTTCAGATTCCTTAAAAGAGAAACCTACGGAGAGACATGCCAATGAAACGTCCCGTTGACATTCGGATAGCTCTAGATTGAGACTGGGATCTATAATGCTTTCATGAATTCTTCCAAAGGGAACAGCTCGGTTTTCATGAAGGCTTAAAAAAACTGTTTCCAATACGATACAAAACTGCGTCAAGCGTCTTCTTGAATATTGAGGTGTAAACACCCAATTCAATCATAATTGTTGTATTGTTCTGTGTATAAATGATCTCATTTGCATAAGCGAGGCCTTTTGTTTACAGCACACCGCATATTTTCCTCCATCTTTTGAGATGAATATTAATTAAATTCTACCAGGAACAGTTGTGCATTGACATTTAAATTGCAGACGGTTGTTTTCCTCGCAAAAGAGTTTGCTTGTGGATTGTGGCATCAAAAATCTCATAACGAGTATTGTGTTTCCTACCTGAACGGATGGTGAACCGAGGACAATAAGGTGCATCGATGTTTTCCCGTTTTTTAGGCCTCTGGTGGCACATCAATGATGCACATTGTTTTCCCCCTCCCGCACCTGTAACTCGTTTACACGATTCACCGTAATGAAGCCCAAATGCTTTTTAATGGGAGTCTGAGACAGCGGAAAGCGATAGCGGCTGAGACAATGCAGCCACTGTCACGGGGCGATAGGGTTAGAGATTGACCCAAATCACTGAGCAATCAATCTGTCAGTGTCTCAAGCCCACCACAAACACATCCTCCGCCTCTACTTTCTCTCTTTCTCTTCTCCGTCGGCCTGTATCCCGCTGTAGGATGAGGCTTTGACACCAACAGACTCAACGGTGTGTATCCGCCTCCGTTATTACCTGTGTTATGATGTAATCTTATAGTATCCTTCCTGCTCCTGCTCTCCAATCTCCTCCACCGTCCATGTTTTCATAAGCACTCATTCATCGCTACAGACAGGTTATTTCATTCCTTTGCTGTTTTCATCACCGGCTGCTGTTTCACTGGAAATCTATAGCTGGTTTGTTGCTGGTCCATGGCGATACACCAGTCTTGATCATCTTGACCAGGTTGAAACCAGGTCTGCCAGCTGGAAAGCTAGTCTCGGCCTCATTGTTTCCTTCTTTTAACTCACTGATTAACTACTATAGTACAATGTATCACTGGAGAAACCAACTAGTCACAGCGGTTTCCAAAACTGTAGTAACAGGGTTGCATCTCCATCTTTTCAATCACTTTTATCAACCTAGGACTGTCGTTAATGACGTTATGGACAGGTGGTGTAGTAATCACTCTTACTATTCAATCGACTGGAGATGAGCTGCTGCTGTAAAGAACATGGCAGCTAGTGACTATTTCACTGGTTTTTGATCTGTTGTTTTGCTTTATCTGGTGTTTGAGTCATGATGGGTTTCCTCTTAACTCATACTTCCTCTATGCCTTTGTGTACATGCACACTCTTCAAAAACAGTGCTGACATCTGATACACACCAAAATATATTAACAGAAACATATATGTTGAAATGGATTGAATGATAGATAGTACTGCATGTTGATTTTTCTAATCATGTGCAAGTGCATGATCAATTGAAAGCATACTAACAAGTAACTGTGCTTCTAACCACAGTTCAGGAAGTAGTTCCAACCACACAAGTTTGCAATGATTACAAATGTTCTTTTGAACTATGGTTTCAGGAAACACCAAATCGTTGAACTATGTTGGTAATGATTGGAACTTGCAACCACAGTTGTGTAATGCTTTTGGAAAATGCACACAATTAATGAAACATACCATTAGAGGTGAGGTCACATTAGCGAAGGTTTGGTAAAAAATCCCATTGTCTATTGTCAATAGTGCACCGATGCAGGTGCACGGCTGTACGCACTGTGCGTACTATGATCGCTCAGACCCGAGATTTGCCTCGCAAACATTCAGCAGTCAGTACAGTGGTTCTCAATTCTCAAGATTCCGCCAAGATTCCAGTTTGAAGCGAACGTATATATTCTATTCCAAATGAATTGAAGTGTGTGTGACGTGAATCTAAATTGTATATATCAGAGGTATATGATGTCACACTCGTCTGTGCTTGAAGACGTTGTGAAGCGCAAATCCATGAATGAATGTTCCGAAGTGAAGTAAACTTCAACGGATTTCCCTGCTCAGGGAGTAGGGAGCAAAGGACCCTGTGTAGGGAGCATGTCAATCGGAATAAAGTTCATGCACGGAGCGCACTTCTAATGAGCTGATCATCTGAATCAGGTGTGTTAACAGAGAGGGCACGAGGACTGGAACAGCCATGCCATTAATTATGAATTGATCAGTCTTTTGCATGCCACAAAGTCAATTTCTACATATAAATATCACGCCAAATAAAAACAGACATTCGTGCTATACGCACCTTTATCGTATAAGATCGGGTTAGCCTACAATAATTAATTAGGTTAGCTATTTTACAAATGGGAATACAATGAATTCATGACAATGTTTTACATTCAAGCTAGGCTACCTGTAAAAGTTCTTTAAAAGCATCTGGAATCCAATATATTCATTTGTAAAGCTGTTTTTAAAGTGTTTGCTGCATGGATAATTAATTCACATCTGACAAAATTGCATTGCAGCAAATCTTTTACACTTTAAGGTATTCAGAACAGATTAATACAGTCTGAAAATATAAGCAGCTATACAATTATAGGCTTAACTTGTTGATTTTTATGAAGTAAATACCGTTACGTGACTATTCACAAGCTGTTTTAATTAAGGTGTAAATGCTTGGAAATTATATTTAATGGTTTCAAGTCCATTCATTCCATGCAAGCCACCCAATAATCGCAATAAGCTTTGTGTTTTTTTTTTTATTATAACACAAAGTCTCATCTTTCTGTAAATTTTGAGATTGAATACAAACAATAAGTGTTTTGCGTTTTTTTATTTGTAGCGAGGTACATTCGCCTCAGTTCAAGCTGCATTTGGAATCAATTATATTTTCCTCTTTAATATTTGCATCATGAATTAACATTAATAAATATTTGAATGCATATTGAAAAGAAAATCTGAACAATTTATACAAACGAATGTCTCATGAAATCGATCAATTAAAGTTTACAAAATATCTATAGGCCTACATGTTATTGCTGATTTTCATGTTAATAACTTGTTTTGTGGAGTGTAATTTTCACATTCATTTTTGACGGTAAGTGGTTGCAATCAATGTATTTGAGCTATATTTAAACAAAGAAATTAGTTTGACTTTCAACATTGTTATTTATTTATTTAGGCTAAATGTTGCTAAAATAAAGTGTTTGCAACCACTTACCTTATACATGTATTATCTTTTTTCCATCAGTGCTTGTAATCAAACTTTGATGCTCGTTATCTCAGAATGAGATTTTTAGACTTTAGTCTGGTTTTTACAGAGAGAGTCACAAATGTTGATGAATGAAGTAAACTGCTCTCTTTATGAGTGGGTCTTTGAATCATTGGTTCACACGATTCGTTCTAAACTCAGATTCATTCAGAACTAAACACTGCTATGTTGCTCACAGACGCACAACAGTTCTGCTGTGGCTTTTTAGGTAATATCGTCATTGGCAAAATTGAGCAAAAGCACAATATTGTGTTTAAAATATTACACAATATTAGTTGCTGCCCTGCATCATATTTGTCAACATTCAACTGAATGAAATGTAAGATGATGTACAGGTCTGGGGGCGGGGCTAGTGTGTTAACTGTGTTAAATTATTTTAATTGCCTAATTTTATTCAGAACTAATTAATAATTTTGGTTACTGAAAAGACCTAAATATAATATAATAAATATAAATATAATATCATATAATATAATATAATATAAGATAAATATAATATCTGAAAGACCTAAATATAATATCATATAATAATTAACAAAATCTTGATTAAACTTAAAGGATATTTTTGCCAAATGTCAAAAACAAACACAAACAATAACAACTTTCAACAAGTTCCCATTAGTTAACATTAACTAATGATGAGCAATAAACAGTATGTTTTACAGTATTTATTAATCTTAGTTGATAAAAATACAACTTAGTTCATGTTATATTACCAAATTCCACTTTTGATTTTAATAATACATGTATAATTATATTTTAATGATGATTTTAAAATGAACATTAACACACTTTCTATCATTGTTAGTTGATGTAAACTAATGTTAACAAAAGGAACTTTATGGTAAAAATGAACAAATAAGGGCTTTTAATCTATTACTGTCTCCTTCATTTCAGACGTACCCATGTCTAAACAACACATAACAGCAAAACTGAGGTTAGCTTCATTAGTGTTGGTCAAATGTTTACTTCCTGTACAAATGGCTAGAATAATCTAAAGAGGACCAGACATCATGCCAATAGTTTGGACCTGGTTTTAGCTGCATTATTAATCCTCCTCAGAGTAGCTTTGTTGGACAGACATGAAATGTTGTGCTCTGGATGCAGTTTCAGTATTTAAACTATAAATTCTCAACAGTCAATGCTGGATTGCTGCTTGCGATGGATCTCTCAATTTTTTCCGATGTGGGAGCAATCTTTCTCTCAAATTCCCTGTGCGCACCTGTCACTCAGTCATTGACCTCTGACCTCTAAAGGGGTTGACATTGGTGATACCAACAGAGGCTCTGAGGTGATATAGTGTGTGTGCATTTTCTCGGTTATTTGTTAATGAGAATTGCAATCAAAGCCTATCCTAAACGGTGTTCTGTTTGCTAAATCTGTTGTGAGAGAAGTGCTGATGGATCTTTTTGCCCTGTGAGGAAATGGCAAGCGGCGTTCTGTCGACCTTTCCCCTCGCCGCTCACCCAGTTCCATGTCTGAGAGAGCCGCCTAACAAATCACACAGACACCAAACAGCACAAGGGCTCTCAGGCCGACATGTCTGAACATGCACACCTTCAGAGAGTGTTTTCAGAGTATTCCTGTGTGGGATCCACGCTCTTCTTCACTGGCCCTGCCTTGAGCGGCTGCTCTAATTACTGCATTGATCCGATCGCAGCACTCACTGGCCCCGACTCATTTGCACAACCATCATTTCCCCTCTTCAGTCAAGTATATTCAGAGGTCAACGGAGAACGACCTTGGTAGTTAACATGTGGTGTGGAACTGTTGTAAATGAACAGTCATTAATAAAACTACTAGTGCTGACATGGACATGTGTATATATTATACATTTATATGTTTGTATATATATTTTGATGGTTTTGATTGCTTCTATTGACATCATTTGTAAGTCTCTTTGGATAAACGTGTCTGCTAAATGACTAAATGTATACATTGAACATATATTATGAATATGATATACATTTATATGGTATTCATAATAATATCTGCGTCGTGCCTAACAACGCCCCTTATATACAATGGAGGTTTAAACCATGAATGGTTCTGAAAAGTAATTTCCTGCATCTCAAACAGAAGAGCATTGGGCTAGCAACGCCCGGGTCATGGGTTCGATTCCTAAGGAAAGCAACAATTGATAAAATGTGATCCTTAAATGCATTGCAAATATGCCAAAATGCATAAATAGAAAAAAGTGCCATCGTAATACTATGGTATCATGTCAACAATGATTCTTCAAGTCAGTGTAGATACTGTACATAAAGAAATAACACTATACTATTTTATTATACCATGGTTTATTCAAAAGGTAATACTTCAGTACTTTTTATTAGTGCAGGGTAATAGTCTCTGATGAAGTAAGTAACTATATGCACCTTCAGAACGGAAGTGATAATTAGCTAAGGAGCACATAAACGTGTTATGACTGCATTAAAGACTATAATAATACAGATGACCGGAGGCCTGCGCTCACTTTCCCTTCGATGCGTTCAGTTCAGTAATCAGTCCGGACTCATTACAGCAAAAAGAAAACTGTAATCAATACTCCTCCTGCATTTGGGATTGAAAGAGTTTCCTCCTGCCCAGGTGCAAGTCTTTAATTGATCCTTCCTCAAGCGCTTTCATCACATTTCCCACTGCGTTTCTGCTCCTGAGATACTGACAGCATACATGATACCACCTGATGTCTGCATGTGGTCTGTGAGAGCGGTCGTATCTGATATGCATTCAGAAATACAGTCAATGCGTTACAGTTACATGCATCTGGAAATACTGAGCTGGGAATGTATCTATACCTAACATTTGCCTGGGTAGACAAATTCAGGATAATTGAAATGTTTCTGATCTGATTTACATGTTTCTGAATGTTGATTTAAATGTTTCTGTTCTCATGTCAGTGTCACGGTGCACACAACGGGGAGGAACGAGGAACACGAGACGAGGATAAACTCAAATATACAGTCTTTAACTCAGACAAGCAAGGCAAGACAAGGCAGGACAGATATACAGGAACACCGGGAGTAACGAGTAGACCAGACGAACACTAACTGAACAGACAGGACTATAAATACACAGGATAATCATAGATAATCAGACAAACACAGCTGGACAAGAAACAAACCACATAAGCACACACGAGGCGGGAACACAAGACACACACGACAGAGGACTGACAGTCAGATATGTGTGTATGCGTGTATGCACCAAGAGCTTCTCAAAAACCACAACAAATCCATCATGTGTTTGAGCACACTTGGCAAATAAAGCTGATTCTGATAATAAGCCGCACAAACGTCCTCCGGAAGAAAGTTTCTCATTCAAAATCTTATTTTAAGAAATAATGCATGAACCTTTCAGACCTCCTCTAAGCTTGTTAAGAAATGGCATATCCTTGTATAAAAGTCAGTGTGACTTTAACTTTAAATGAGCATTTATCAGAAGAAAGGTTTTAGCATTAAAATTCGATGATATGTTAAATAGCATCGAATATATGTTTTATATGTCACATTGGTTTTGTGTTGCTGAGATTCATCTCAGAAGAAACAAACTCATTTACATACAATCAAATTGGCATTTTTTCATAAACCGTTATGACCTGTTATATTGTTGAGATTTGTCTTTGTGATAATGTACTATTAAAAATTTTTTTTTAATACAATACTGTAAAAATACCATGGTAAAAACCCATAAATTGGTTAACGGTAAGTTACCTTACTTGAAATGGTAAAAAAACAATAGTAAATCTAATGGGCCACTTCATAAAATATTAATGTACACCTTTTGGAATGAAGATTATCTTCTTATAATTAACAGTAAAACTATAACCTGACAGCTATTTGATGGGTTTTCAATAAAACAACCATTTCTTATTAGGTTATTTCTCATCATATTATGTACATGAGAGTTCACGTTGTATCTTATGTGGTTTAATTCATATTTATTGAATTATTTTCATGTAATGTGTGTTAAAATGATGGTGTTTTGCATTTGCCCTACCACCTGTGTTTTTAAAATGATTTTCAATGTATTATGAAGGTAAAAAAATACTTTCTTTTTTTCTTTCTGCAATTTCTGAAAATACAAGTTCAAACTGTCAAACCTATAATTTTGCTACAGTATTATTTATGGTAAAAAAAACAGCAGATTTGTAATTATAAAAAAAAAAATTAAGTGCAGATTTGGCTCAAGGCTTACAAGTATTTACTGGAGATTGTTTAAATGCCTTTGGAGAAAATGATTGGGAAGAATATCAAGGCTGCTGATAAAGTGTGCAGTCACCGTCACAGTCTATTTATGAACGGAGACAATTGTCTAGCAGCAAATGATGAAAGCCTCAGAAAGTCTTTGTCCTAGAATTCATCTGATCTGACCTCAGGAATCGTGTGAGATCTCTCTCTCTCTCTGTCTCAAACAGCAGCCTTACGCGCAGAGTATTTCCAGCTCATCAGCGGCGCTTCTCTGTAGCGATGGCAATGCACGGCTTTGACAGGTGGACTTGCCATCTCTCTCTCTCGCTCTCCTTCAGAGTGATACATTTGAAGGGGTCTGCTCTGACAGGACGGCGACTGGTGCCGAGCTGACTGCGTTGTCTGGGACGAGTCGCACCTGTTTCATCTCAGCTAGCGTGACGACAGCACACCTGCACACAGGCTCTGGAGGCCTGAGTCGACGTCAGATCGGTACACACTGGCATCTTAAAAATCCACCATCTATTTCCTAAAGCATTTTGTTTTTGCATTCAGACCGTGGTGAATGTCATTCCATCACACACAAAGCGTGTCCAGAAGTATGTGGACCCTCAAACAACACGTCCACACGTGTTTGGTGAATGCAGGACGGTCATCTGAAGGGTGTTCGGTGGCGTTCAGCTCTGGGCATCTTCCACGCTTGACTCAGTAAAGCACATTACCGGTGGAATCCTGTAACAGTGTCTGCAGGTGTTTTGTGGCTGTATGATTGATTTGTTGCATCTGTTAGTGATGTAGCTGAAACAGCTAAACGTGTTATTTAGAGGGAGTGTCAACATATGTTTTGGTCATATAGTGTATGATGATGCATATCTGATTAGCATATCCAAAGTCTCTTCTGCTTTCCAAGGCTGCATTTATTTGATCAAAAATACAGTAATATTGTGAAACAATAATATAGTTTAAAATAAACATTTACTACGTGAATACATTCTTGCTGAATTTTCAGCATCAGTACTTTATCAATGATCTTCAGAAATCATTCGTATTTGCTGATTTTCTGCTCAAGAAATATTTATTATTATTATCAGTATTGGAAACAGTTGTGCTGCTTCTGGTTTTTGTGGACACTTGAAATAGACATAATAGAAACCTTATGTAACTAAGTAAACGCCTTTAGTGTCTCTCATGACAAACTGAATATGCATCCTTGCTAAAAAAAAAATAAATATCTTTAAAACATCTGACCCCAAATTTTAAAAGGTTGAGTAGATGTACTGATACATTTGATAATTTATAATAAATGTAATATGCAATTTTCCGTAATGCAAAGGTCCTTTTCAAAGAAACATATATAAACATATTCAAATAAACATAATATAATATAATATAATACAAATACATAAACTCAAATGTGTAATTCTGTTTTTCCCCACCGATCTGTAGTCCTCCACCGATGATCATATTAATATTTTGCATTGATATTTCACTCGTTGAGCTAAGCTGATAATTATATCCCACCGTGCAATACAAGCAAATGACTTACATTTCTGTTTTGTCTTTAATTTGCAATTACATTATCCCTAAAACTGAGAAATGAATGCTCTGCTTAAAATCCCAAACAATCGGAGCAGTTTTTAGTCTCCACATGCAACAAAACGAAACAGTCCTAACTGAATAAATGCACATTACACAGCATTAAACACATTTAAACTCATGCATTAAAGTGTTTACACTGACAGCCCTGATATACTGTACAGAGAGAATGATTCAGAAAAAGGTTTTCCACCTCTGCTTTATCCAGAGATTGACATTTTGATTTTCTTGTATAATCAGGCCAAATAGTATTTGAGTGTAATTTGTAAAGTGAAGAGCACTTTCAAACCCTGTATGGGGGTAGTTACAGACACACAGGGACCCGTGGGATTCGGCGGGGCAGTGCCGTCTCCCGCCGGTGACCTCCACTCTCAATTACACAGAGATTACCCAGCAGCCCCGGCCCTGACTGGTCAGCCTCTATACATTTAGAGCCGGCACAATTACGCTCACTCCTGCCTGCTAACACCATTAAACACGGCCTGCTCCCATACACACAGCAGAGAGAGAGAGAGAGAGAGTAATACGCGTCACAGACAGACTGAGAGAGATAAATGGAGCTGCTGCTCAAGAACAACCAATGGTTCCTACATCTCACAACATCATCTCTCTCCTACAGGAACACACTCCTGCCTGCTAACGCCATTAAACACGGCCTGCTCCCATACACACAGCAGAGAGAGAGAGAGAGAGAGAGAGTTAATACAGACGTCACAGACAGACTGAGAGAGATACAGATGGAGCTGCTGCTCAAGAACAACCAATGTGTTCTCCTACATCTCACAACATCATCGCTCTCCTAAGAACAACCCTGCCTGCTAACGCCATTAAACACGGCCTGTCCCATCACACAGCAGAGAGAGAGAGAGAGAGAGAGAGTTAATACAGATGTCACAGACAGACAGACTGAGAGAGATACAGATGGAGCTCTGCTCAAGAACAACAATGTGTTCTCCTACATCTCACAACATCATCGCTCTCCTACAGGAACACACTCCTGCCTGCTAACGCCATTAAACACGGCCTGCTCCCATACACACAGCAGAGAGAGAGAGAGAGAGTTAATACAGATTAAGACAGACAGACTAGAGAGATACAGATGGAGCGTCTCAAGAACAACCAATGTGTTCTCCTACATCTCACAACATCATCGCTCTCCTACAGGAACACACTGCCTGCTAACACCATTAAACACGGCCTGCTCCCATACACACAGAGAGAGAGAGAGAGAGAGTAATACAGACGTCACAGACAGACTGAGAGAGATACAGATGGAGCTCTGCTCAAGAACAACCAATGTGTTCTCCTACATCTCACAACATCATCGCTCTCTCAGGAACACACTCCTGCCTGCTACACCATTAAACACGGCCTGCTCCCAACACACAGCAGAGAGAGAGAGAGAGAGAGAGAGTTAATACAGACTCACAGCAGACTGAGAGAGATACAGATGGAGCTGCTGCTCAAGAACAACCAATGTGTTCCCTACATTAAACACATCGCTCTCCTACAGGAACCACTCCTGCTCTAACCATAAACACGGCCTGCTCCCATACACACAGCAGAGAGAGAGAGAGAGAGTTAATACAGACGTCACAGACAGACTAAGAGATACAGATGAAGCGTCTCAAGAACAACCAATGTGTTCTCCTACATCTCACAACATCATCGCTCTCCTACAGGAACACACTCCTGCCTGCTAACGCCATTAAACACGGCCTGCTGCCATACACACAGAGAGAGAGAGAGAGAGTAATACAGACGTCACAGACAGCTGAGAGAGATACAGATGAAGCTCTGCTCAAGAACAACCAATGTGTTCTCCTACATCTCACAACATCATCGCTCTCCTACAGGAACACACTCCTGCCTGCTAACGCCATTGAACACGGCCTGCTCCCATACACACAGCAGAGAGAGAGAGTTAATACAGACGTCACAGACAGACAGACTGAGAGAGATACAGATGGAGCTGCTGCTCAAGAACAACCAATGTGTTCTCCTACATCTCACAACATCATCTCTCTCCTACAGGAACACACTCCTGCCTGCTAACACCATTAAACACGGCCTGCTCCCATACACACAGCAGAGAGAGAGAGAGAGTGTTAATACAGATGTCACAGACAGACAGACTGAGAGAGATACAGATGGAGCTGCTGCTCAAGAACAACCAATGTGTTCTCCTACATCTCACAACATCATCTCTCTCCTACAGAACACACTCCTGCCTGTTAACGCCATTAAACACAGCCTGCTCCCATACACACAGAGAGAGAGAGAGAGAGAGTTAATACAGACGTCACAGCAGACTGAGAGAGATACAGATGAAGCTCTGCTCAAGAACAACCAATGTGTTCTCCTACATCTCACAACATCATCGCTCTCCTACAGGAACACTCCTGCCTGCTACGCCATTAAACCGGCCTGCCTACACACAGCAGAGAGAGAGAGAGAGAGTAACAGCCACAGACAGACTGAGAGAGATAAATGAAGCTGCTGCTCAAGAACAACCAATGGCCTACATCTCACAACATCATCGCTCCCACAGGAATACACTCCTGCCTGCTACGCCATTAAACACGCCTGCTCCCATACACACAGAGAGAGAGAGAGAGAGAGTTAATACAGACGTCACAGACAGACTGAGAGAGATACAGATGAGCCAGTGGCGGCTGCTGATCTTTTAAAGAGGGGAAGCTATTTTCGGCCTAAATCATAAAAATTGTCCATTTATTTATATGTAAATTCTGCCCTACATTCCTTTTCAAGAAAATGCTGTAACCCTGCTCAACTAGGCGTCTTTTCCAGTGACTTGAAGTGTCCTCTCAATGGCCAGCAGAGCTGTTTAAACGGCCTTGGCCTTGTGTTACGGGTGTAGGACTTGAGCTTTAAACACAACTCCTTTCTACACCTCTGTGCATCTAGCTGGCTAGTTCAGACTATATGAATTAATGAACAAACGATCTAATATATATATATATATTTAACTCAACGAAAATGTGGGAATTATGTTAAACACAATGAATGTGGTGTGAAATTGTGTGAAATATACTGAAGGTTGCCTGCTTTCTACACATGCAAAATCCGCGATGGGACGAGTTGGAAATGGAGACCAGAGTTACGCGTCAACTGACCACGCCCACGCCCACACCAACCGTCACCAAAAAATGCTAAAAGCTGATATGTGACAATGTGTATAGCAAACAAGCTAAAAAAAAACAATAAATACGTTTTTATAAGCTGTCGACCCCAAAAAACGCGTTTTAGACATAAAAGATTAAAAAGAGAGAGACCCTCCAATCATCACGAGAGTCGGAGTCCGGGCCAGCCCATCCTCCACATCCCAGACGTGAGCGTCCGTGGGCGGGACATAATCGACATTATCCAATGACCGACTGTTTCTGAGACTGAAAAAAACTGTTTAAAGCAGCCCCATTGAAGTCAGACGCTGGGCTTCAAGAGTAATGCTGTACGCTACGGGAATGAATGAGAAGGAAATCGAGTCAGCCGACCTAAGAGCTGATTCAACGAAATTGTTTTCGTTCGAGATGAACGTGTTTAACGCATTTTTAGTCAATAAAATGTTAACTAATAGTACATATATTTGACTCATTTTTTGACAATTATAGGGGAAGCAGCTCCCTTGCATCTTAAAGAAATCGCGGCTGGATGAAGCTCTGCTAAGAACAACCAATGGTTCTCCTAACTCACACTCATCGCTCTCCTACAGGAACCACTCCTGCTGCTAACGCCATTAAACACGGCCTGCTCCCATACACACAGCAGAGAGAGAGAGAGAGAGTTAATACAGACGTCACAGACAGACTGAGAGAGATACAGATGAAGCTGCTGCTCAAGAACAACCAATGTGTTCTCCTACATCTCACAACATCATCGCTCTCCTACAGGAACACACTCCTGCCTGCTAACGCCATTAAACACGGCCTGCTCCCATACACACAGAGAGAGAGAGAGAGAGAGTTAATACAGACGTCACAGACAGACTGAGAGAGATACAGATGAAGCTGCTGCTCAAGAACAACCAATGTGTTCTCCTACATCTCACAACATCATCGCTCTCCTACAGGAACACACTCCTGCCTGCTAACGCCATTAAACACAGCTGCTCCCAACACACAGAAGAGAGAGAGAGAGAGAGTTAATACAACGTCACAGACAGACTGAGAGAGATACAGTGAAGCTCTCCAAGAACAACCAATGTGTTCTCCTACATCTCACAACATCATCTCTCTCCTACAGGAACACACTCTCCTACATTAAACACGGCCTGCTCCCAACACACAGCAGAGAGAGAGAGAGAGAGTTAATACAGACTCCAGACAGACTGAGAGAGATACAGATGGAGCTGCTGCTCAAGAACAACCAATGTGTTCCCTACATTAAACACATCTCTCTCCTACAGGAACCACTCCTGCTCTAACCCATAAACACGGCCTGCTCCCATACACACAGCAGAGAGAGAGAGAGTTAATACAGAGTCACAGACAGACTAAGAGATACAGATGGAGCTGCTGCTCAAGAACAACCAATGTGTTCTCCTACATCTCACAACATCATCTCTCTCCTACAGACACACTCCTGCCTGCTACACCATTAAACACGGCCTGCTCCCATACACACAGAGAGAGAGAGAGAGTAATACAGACGTCACAGACAGCTGAGAGAGATACAGATGGAGCTCTGCTCAAGAACAACCAATGTGTTCTCCTACATCTCACAACATCATCTCTCTCCTACAGGAACACACTCTCCTGCTACGCCATTAAACACGGCCTGCTCCCAACACACAGCAGAGAGAGAGAGAGAGAGAGAGAGTTAATACAGACTCACAGCAGACTGAGAGAGATACAGATGGAGCTGCTGCTCAAGAACAACCAATGTGTTCCCTACATTAAACACATCGCTCTCCTACAGGAACCACTCCTGCTCTAACCATAAACACGGCCTGCTCCCATACACACAGCAGAGAGAGAGAGAGAGAGAGAGAGTTAATACAGACGTCACAGACAGACAGACTAAGAGATACAGATGGAGCTGCTCTCAAGAACAACCAATGTGTTCTCCTACATCTCACAACATCATCGCTCTCCTACAGGAACACACTCCTGCCTGCTAACGCCATTAAACACGGCCTGCTCCCATACACACAGAGAGAGAGAGAGAGAGAGTTAATACAGACATCACAGACAGACAGACTGAGAGAGATACAGATGGAGCTGCTGCTCAAGAACAACCAATGTGTTCTCCTACATCTCACAACATCATCGCTCTCCTACAGGAACACACTCCTGCCTGCTAACGCCATTAAACACGGCCTGCTCCCATACACACAGCAGAGAGAGAGAGAGAGAGAGTTAATACAGATGTCACAGACAGACAGACTGAGAGAGATACAGATGGAGCTGCTGCTCAAGAACAACCAATGTGTTCTCCTACATCTCACAACATCATCGCTCTCCTACAGGAACACACTCCTGCCTGCTAACACCATTAAACACGGCCTGCTCCCATACACACAGCAGAGAGAGAGAGAGAGAGAGTTAATACAGACGTCACAGACAGACTGAGAGAGATACAGATGGAGCTTCTGCTCAAGAACAACCAATGTGTTCTCCTACATCTCACAACATCATCGCTCTCCTACAGGAACACACTCCTGCCTGCTAACACCATTAAACACGGCCTGCTCCCATACACACAGAGAGAGAGAGAGAGAGAGAGAGAGTAATACAGACGTCACAGAAGACTGAGAGAGATACAGATGGAGCTCTGCTCAAGAACAACCAATGTGTTCTCCTACATCTCACAACATCATCGCTCTCCTACAGGAACACACTCCTGCCTGCTAACACCATTAAACACGGCCTGCTCCCATACACACAGCAGAGAGAGAGAGAGAGAGTAATACACGTCACAGCAGACTGAGAGAGATACAGAGAGCTGCTGCTCAAGAACAACCAATGTGTTCTCCTACATCTCACAACATCATCGCTCTCCTACAGGAACACACTCCTGCCTGCTAACGCCATTAAACACGGCCTGCTCCCATACACACAGCAGAGAGAGAGAGAGAGTTAATACAGACGTCACAGACAGACTGAGAGAGATACAGATGGAGCTGCTGCTCAAGAACAACCAATGTGTTCTCCTACATCTCACAACATCATCGCTCTCCTACAGGAACACACTCCTGCCTGCTAACATTGAACCGGCCTGCTCCCATACACACAGCAGAGAGAGAGAGTAATACAGACGTCACAGCAGACAGACTGCTGGAGCTGCCAAGAACAACCAATGTGTTCTCCTACACACAACATCATCTCTCTCCTACAGCAGAACACCATTAAACACGGCCTGCTCCCAGAGAGAGAGAGAGTTAATACAGATGTAAGACAGACAGACTGAGAGAGATAAAAGCTGTGCTCAAGAACAACCAATGTGTTCTCCTACACTCACAACATCATCTCTCTCCTACAGGAACACACTCCTGCCTGTTAACGCCATTAAACACAGCCTGCTCCCATACACACAGCAGAGAGAGAGAGAGAGAGTTAATACAGACGTCACAGACAGACTGAGAGAGATACAGATGAAGCTGCTGCTCAAGAACAACCAATGTGTTCTCCTACATCTCAAACATCATCGCTCTCCTACAGGAATACACTCCTGCCTGCTAACGCCATTAAACACGGCCTGTCCCATACACACAGAGAGAGAGAGAGAGAGAGTTAATACAGACTCACAGACAGACTGAGAGAGATACAGATGAAGCTCTGCTCAAGAACCTGTGTTCTCCTAAACAACATCATCCAATCACTCCTGCCTGCTAACGCCATTAAACCTGCTCCCATACACACAGGAGAGAGAGAGAGAGAGTAAAAGACGTCAGACAGACTGAGAGAGATCTGAAGCCAGTTCTGACTTTTAAAGAGGGGAAGCTCATTTTCGGCCTTCTAAAAATTGTCATTTATTTATATGTAAATTCGCCCTACATTCCTTTTCAAGAAAATGCTCTGTAACCCTGTCGTACCAACTAGGCGTCTTTTCCATCACTCTCTCAATGGCCAGCAGAGCTATGCTTAAACGGCCTTGGCCCAGATGTAAAGCCGCTTTAAACAGGAGAAGCTCCTTTCTAATGCTGTGCAGTTTGCATATGTATATGAATTAATGAACAAACGATTAATATATATATATATATTTAACTCAACGGGAGGAAATTGGGAATATGTTAAACAAACAATTTGGTGTGAATTGTGTGAAATATTGAAGGTAGAGTTTGTCTTTCGACACACATGCAAAATCCGCGATATTAAATGCAAAGTGATACGCGTAATTAAGACCACGCCCACGCCCACACCAACCGTCACCAAAAAATGCTAAAAGCTTTGTGAATGTGTAAGCAAACAAGCTAAAAAAAACAATAATACGTTTTTATAATACCAAAAAAACGAGCGTTTTAGGACATAAAAGTGGATTAAAAAGAGATGACAGACCCTCCAATCATCACGAGACGCTCGGAGTCCGGGCCAGCCCACTCCTCCAAAGAGACGCTACGTCCGTGGGCGGGAATTCGCAATTATCCAATGACCGACTTTTCATGAAAAAAACTTAAAGCAGCCCCATAAGTATGGACGCTTAACAGTAATGCATTTCGGGAATATGAGAAGGAAATGTCAGCCGACCTTGCTATTTAACGAAATTGTTTTCGTTCGAATGAACGTAACGCATTTTTAATAAAATGTTAACATTTACATATATTTGACCATTCATTTTTTGACAATTATAGGGGAAGCTGAGCTTCCCTTGCAGTCTTAAAGAAATCGCGGCTGGATGAAGCTGCTGCTAAGAACAACCAATGTGTTCTCCTAATCTCACAACATCATCGCTCTCCTACAGGAACACACTCCTGCCTGCTAACGCCATAAACACGGCCTTCCCATAAAAAGAGAGAGAGAGAGAGAGTTAATACAAACAGACAGACTGAGAGAGATACAGATAAGCTTTCAAGAACAACCAATGTGTTCTCCTACTCTCACAACATCATCGAAGGAACACACTTTGCTAACGCCATAAACACGGCCTGCTCCCAACACACAGCAGAGAGAGAGAGAGAGAGTACAACGTCACAGACAGACTGAGAGAGATACAGATACTGCTGCTCAAAACAACCAATTGTTCTCCTACATTCACAACATTCGCTCTCCTACAGGAACACACTCCTGCCTGCTAACGCCATAAACACAGCCTGCTCCCATACACACAGAGAGAGAGAGAGAGAGAGAGAGAGTTAATACAGACGTCAAGACAGACTGAGAGAGATACTAAGCTTTAAGAACAACCAATTGTTCTCCTACATCTCAATTCTCTCTCCTACAGGAACACACTTGCCTGCAACGCCATTAAACACGGCCTATACACACAGCAGAGAGAGAGAGAGAGAGTTACAGACCGACAGACTGAGAGAGATACAGATTGCTGCTCAAGAACAACCAATTTTCTCCTACAACAACATATCTCTCTCCTACAAACACACTTTAACGCCAAAACACGGCCTGCTCCCATACACACAGCAGAGAGAGAGAGAGAGAGTACAGACGTCACAGACAGACTGAGAGAGATACAGATAATTTAAGAACAACCAATGTGTTCTCCTATACAACATCATCGCTCTCCTACAGGAACACACTCCTCCTGCTAACACCATTAAACACGGCCTGCTCCCATACACACAGCAGAGAGAGAGAGAGTTAATACAGACGTCACAGACAGACTGAGAGAGATACAGATGAAGCTGCTGCTCAAGAACAACCAATGTGTTCTCCTACATCTCACAACATCATCTCTCTCCTACAGGAACACACTCCTGCCTGCTAACGCCATTAAACACGGCCTGCTCCCATACACACAGCAGAGAGAGAGAGAGAGAGTTAATACAGACGTCACAGACAGACTGAGAGAGATACAGATGAAGCTGCTGCTCAAGAACAACCAATGTGTTCTCCTACATCTGTCTCATCGTCTCCTACAGGAATACACTCCTGCCTGCTAACGCCATTAAACACGGCCTGCTCCCATACACACAGCAGAGAGAGAGAGTTAATACAGACGTCACAGACAGACTGAGAGAGATACAGATGGAGCTTCTGCTCAAGAACAACCAATGTGTTCTCCTACATCTCACAACATCATCTCTCTCCTACAGGAACACACTCCTGCCTGCTAACGCCATTAAACACGGCCTGCTCCCATACACACAGCAGAGAGAGAGAGAGAGAGAGAGAGTTAATACAGACGTCACAGACAGACTGAGAGAGATACAGATGGAGCTGCTGCTCAAGAACAACCAATGTGTTCTCCTAATCTCAAACATCATCGCTCTCCTACAGGAACACACTCCTGCCTGCTAACGCCATTAAACACGGCCTGCTCCCATACACACAGCAGAGAGAGAGAGAGAGAGTTAATACAGACGTCACAGACAGACTGAGAGAGATACAGATGGAGCTGCTGCTCAAGAACAACCAATGTGTTCTCCTACATCTCACAACATCATCGCTCTCCTACAGGAACACACTCCTGCCTGCTAACGCCATTAAACACAGCCTGCTCCCATACACACAGCAGAGAGAGAGAGAGAGTAATACAGACTAAGACAGCTGAGAGAGATACAGATGGAGCTGCTTCAAGAACAACCAATGTGTTCTCCTACATCTCACAACATCATCTCTCTCCTACAGGAACACACTCCTGCCTGCTAACGCCATAAACACGGCCTGCTCCCATACACACAGCAGAGAGAGAGAGAGAGAGTTAATACAGACGTCACAGACAGACTAGGAGATACAGATGAAGCTGCTGCTCAGAACAACCAATGTGTTCTCCTAATCTCACAACATCATCTCTCTCCTAAGACACACTTCCTGCTAACACCATTAAACACGCCTGCTCCCAACACACAGCAGAGAGAGAGAGAGAGAGTTAATACAGACGTCAAAAATGAGAGAGATACAGATGAAGCTGCTGCTCAAGAACAACCAATGTGTTCTCCTACATCTCACAACATCATCTCTCTCCTACAGGAACACACTCCTGCCTGCTAACACCATTAAACACGGCCTGCTCCCATACACACAGCAGAGAGAGAGAGAGAGTTAATACAGATGTAAATGTAAAATGTAATAACTTCCTCTGCTCTGAAAATAGTTTTCTATTCTGCTGTTGTGACCAAAGAAAAATAACATTAACGTGACCTGTTTTCACCTGAAATATCCAATCAAATCCTGATGGATAAAATCAGTTCTGCTTCACATCACTTCTCACGTGACTAACACGATCACTCTGTATACAGATTAAAAATAATACATATGTCATTGTTTACATTTAATATATTTAGAACATTTATTAAGCAAACTAATTAAGTGCTATTTAATAATAATAATAATAATACCATTCCATGATTTAAATACAATTAAGATTTTCATTTAATATATTTAGTGCATTTCTATTGTTTGCTATTTATTCATTATAATCATTTATAATATAGCTAATGTATTTTATAATTGACATATATTTAAAACAAATAATAATTTAACTGAATTTTTTTAATAAAAAAATTATTTAAGAGTAATATATTTTTTCAGTTTTATATAAGCAAATTAAGTGCAATCTATTTATTGATAATTATTTGCAATAGATTTACCCTATTTTATCTTTTAAATAACACTTTAAAATATAAAATTTGTATTTAATATATTTATTCAATTTTATTGAGCAAATTAATTAAGTGCTAGCTAACAACAACAACAATAATAATAATAAAATACTTATATCTTCTATTATCTGTCTGTTGTTCATTAAGATCTATTAAGACTAATAACTTATAATATATTTAATACTTATTTTATAATTTACATGAATTAAAAATAAAAAATAAATAAATGTTAAATTCATCAAGTGCCATCTTCGGCTTAGATTGATATAGACTAAGGCCTGGTTTCACAAACGGTGCTTAGCTTAAGCCAGGACTAGGACTTAGTGAAATTAAGACATTCAAGCAACTTTTACAAAAATGCCTTCGGAGAAAAACGTAAGGTGTGAATCTTGACACAGAACGATGACACGGTCATATTTTAAGATATGTCAGAGCAAGATATATTTTCAGGTGAGACAGCTCAAACATGCATTTTAGTCTGGGACTAGCTTAAGCCTGGTCTGTGAAACGGGGGGTAAGACTCGTCTTCTATGGGTATGGTATATTCTCACACAGAAACAGTCATAGCCGATAGTTTAATGTGTATGCAGATCAATTGTATAGACCAATCAGCATCCAGGACCAGAACTGTCACACTATTGAAGTGAAATGCATTGTGAATGCAGTTTGATGTTGACTATCAGTGTATGGACTGTGTATAAAGCATCTGCTCACAGTGATGCAGCACAAACACACTCTTCAAACGCTTCTCTAAGATCCTAATCTCAGCGTAGTGATGCAGTATGTGGTGTGATCCATGTCTTTTTTCCATCACTGCTTTGCTCCATAAACATATCTGCAGTAAAGCAGCGTCTAATTAACCTCACAGCTGAGCGACCAGACCTCTTAAAGCCCTCATCTCAGTCCGACCGCGGAGTAAAAGCTGACAAAACAGCAGTCAAAGTGAAGTGAGTCAGCCTGCGCTTCATTCATCTGTCCTTCCTCTGGCTGAGCATCAGTGTTCATGAAGAGCTTTTACGAGGACTGAGGGGAATGAGTCAGGCCTTCTCAAACTAAAACTGAGAGGAAAGAATGGGTTGTACATTTGTACACTACAGAATAATGCCTCTCCCTGGAGGAAATGTCAAGACATTTACAGGGCTCACCCGTAAGGATTTTTCTGCTAGAGATTAGATTTATTCATCTTCACTGGCCTGATTAATAAAATGCATCATTATTACAATGGATTGTCATACAATCTTGTCACAGTTGCATGAACTGACTCAAGTCCCTGACACTGGCCATGGAGTATCGGTTCAATGCAGACTTATAGCTCAGCTGTCCGGTCTGATTACACAAAACACTGTTCATGCATTGCTTACACAGCATGGCAGTTTTATGAAAAAATTAAATGATGTCATTATTTACTAATTTTGGACCAAAGTTGTATGACTATTAACTACAAAATGAATGTTTCATTTTTGTAGGAAAAATTAATGGATATTCTTCCCATAAAATAAAAGCTTTTCAGCTGTAATTTAATTTCATTATTACTCACTTCTAAAAAAATATTTTGTTTAATTAATAATGCTGTTTTTAATTATTAAAAGTGCATGATTTTGAGTAAACCTTTCTTTACTGAATTTTAAATTTTGATATCAAATCTTCATTACTCTTCAATAGACTTTAGATCTACAGTGCTTCAAGAATGTGTTTTTGTCTTATCTTATTCATTTCCCCTTTAACAGATTCAACACATTGCTGAATTCACCCTGGCTGTGCATTTTACAGAACTCTAATATGTTTTATTTCAAGACATATCTTCATATTTTGAACACGACTACTCATGCTTGCGGTCACATTTAACACTGGTGAATTTTCATCAATAGGAATTCCTATGATCGAGAATAAAAAAGGTTTTAAAAAATCCCTATATGTTTTGCCATCAGTTCGAGTTGGTCTCGTGGATGTACTTTGTTGACCAACAGAAATCCACTTGGTTTGAAAGCGTCTTCTGCGTGAGCTATGCTTCATTCATCACTACACTACTGACTACAGTCTATGGATCTTTGTTGCCGGTGAAATTTTGCTAATGCGATCCCACCTTAAGGATGATGTTGGATGGGCTTTATCTGGCATGTGTCAAAGACTTTTGAGCTATAAATCTCAGCGGCAAAATATTCTTCAAAAAGGTTGGCAATTCACAAGGCTTCTGGCAATCTCCAGGCATGACTTTCTCAGAAGTGTCGTTCCCTCTGGTCACTGTCTCAAAGAGACTGAATCTGTGAACTACAGAGGAGTCTGTTGATGTCTGGAGAGTTTCTGCCATGTCAGCCTTCGCTCTGCAACTCCTACTGGCCTCCTGGTCACTGCTTTGACATCCGCCGTTCTGGCTCAGTTATTCTAATTTCATAGGATGGTCAAGAAGCTTTATAAAACCTGGAGAAACTGAATGATTTGAATACTCTTTGGTTTTCACATTCATCTTACTTGGAGCTGATTAGGTGGCTTCTGCCATTTTATTCCACGGAGCTACAGAAATTGTGTTGCAAAAAACAAACATATATTTGTATTGGAACATTACTCAGTGAGTCACTGCATATAATACCAGCAATGTATGGAAGTCTGTTTTTACCCGTAAATGTAATTTAACTTTATATTTCATAACTGGGATTTTAATTCTTGTAACTGACTTTATATCTTCCCAGCTGTGACTTTAAATCTCACAATTGCAACTTAATATTTTTGCAATTCCTGGCTTTATATCTTTTAACTGTTAGTTTTAAATGGGTCATGAACTGAGAAATCAAAATGTATTGTAATTCTTATTTCATATCTTCTGTGATTTAAAATCTAACTGTAACTTTATTTCTTGTAATTGCGACTTTAAATCTCAGAATTGTGACTATTTATTGTAATTGCAACTTTTGTTTTTCTTATAATTCTGGTTTTCTATATTTTAACTGTGCTTTTAAATCTCAAAACTTTGACTATATTTCTTGTAATTCTGGCTTCATATCTTTTAAATGTTATTTTATATCTCAAAAGTGTGACTATATTTATTGTAATTCTGACTTTATTTATTTTCTGTGAATAAAAAAATCCAGACTGTAATTTAGTTTTCTTGTAGAGCCATGCACGGGCCTAACATTTTGTATTTTATTCCACTTCTCCGAAAACGGCCTATACTACTGTTTAGGGTATTACATTATTCCAGTTTTGTATGTAATGACAAAGTCATTTTTTTTATTTTATGTAATGACCAAGCGGCCAGCGGCAGACAGTGAGCCTATGTTTGATCCATTTAGCCTTCTCAAATCATCACGACTTGCCTAAAATAAAATCTATAGATATACTAAAACAGTTTAAGCATATAACACGTTAAACCTAGATAAATGTGTAGATATCCAATCATTTGTGCAGAGAGTGGAAGCACAAGATATGGAGGCGCCAGCTCAATCACTTGCATTTTTTTAAGCTGAAACAACTTAAAATAAGCCGCACATTTTACTCATAAAAGGTAAGAGTAATACATCATTCCGAACTGTAAAGGGTCTACTTTTATTTGTGTGCACTCACAATATCAACAAATTGTTGTGCTTTTATAAAATAAAGAAAATACACATGGTGCACTTTCTGCAGTCTTGTCTTGAACAGGAGCGCTTCAAAAAAATGAACCGAACGTCAGTGAATACATGCCTGACAGATATGAGAAAAACTCTTAATCATAATCCATAAAGATGCACTTATTTCTAACGGCGTATCCAATGAGGAGATGGCGAGTCAGGATCTTCATCTTTGACACAGAAAACACTAGTGTATAAGTAAATAATTCAAATGTCTCTTTACTATTTCACCCAGACACATTCATGGTAATTACTTTTGCTGGGGTTTTATGGCAAGTTTTAGGCTATTGCGTGCATTTGAACGCGTAATATTCAGCTGCGCTGATGGCACACATGCTGCTGCAGGACACTAAACACCATCGAGTCGCTCTTGACAGTCGCGGTAGCACGGTCTCGTGTTGTTTCCACCAGCACGCCAATTTTTATTCATCACTAATTGATGGATGTCTAAAATATCAAAATAAGGAGAAGCCTAAAACAGGCCCGAGGTTCGGTCCGCGTCTGAACTATGACGTGAAGCTCGGCCCTGGGGGGGTAAAAAGTCTGGGCCTGTCGGGCCCGAGCTGAAATGCAGGGCTCTAGTTTCTTGCAATAGCGACTTTAAATCTCAGAATTGTGACTATTTCCTGTAATTCCGGCTTTATATCATTCAAATGTGAATATATCTCACAATTGCAACTCTATTTCTTGTAATTCTGGCCTTATATCTCACAACTATTTATATATATTATATTTTATTACAAATTATATCTTATATAACTATAAAACTCACAATTGTGATGTTATTTTTTGTAATTGTGACTTTAAATCTCCCAACTGTGACTTTATATCCCACAATTACAACTTTACTTCTTATAATTGTGGCTTAATATCTTCCAACTGTGTGTTTAAAAGTAAATCTACATTATATATCACACTTGTGAGATGGATTTTTTATCTCACAAATCTCATTTTATCATCATATCTTTTCTCTCTGAGGCGGAGTGTGCCTCTACTCCACGTCCCTGGTCTTATTGTGCAATGACTCAAATGTGTGTGTATGTGTGTGTGTGGGGGGGGGGCTTTAAATGTGCTTTAATTTGAAATCAGAATAAAATAATGAATGCGTGTTATTTTATGAAGGCAGCATATATGCCTAAATCCAATATTTAGTCAAATATGACTAAACATATGACATCTTCATCATCTCTTTTTCAGCACAGTTCACTCTATAGGGGTAAGATATAAATGAGCCAGTATGTGTATGCGTGAGCGTGAGTGTGTTTGTGAAGTGTAATGTGATGCAGAGCATCTTCCCCTGCGCAGTTTTGCATCGTCAACAACACCCCATTATTCATAAGGCTATAGTTGACATTCTCTGAGCCAAGGGCCATTAAATACACTCCTCTCTCTCTCTCTCTCTCTCTCTCTCTCCCTCCCTCTCTCTCTCTCTCCCTCCCTCTCTCTCCCTCCCTCTCTCTCCCTCCCTCTCTCCCTCTCTCTCTCTCCCTCCCTCTCTCCCTCTCTCCCTCTCTCCCTCCCTCTCTCCCTCTCTTCCTCTCCCTCTATCTCTCTCCCTCTCCCTCTATCTCTCTCCCTCTCCCTCTCCCTCTCCCTCTCCCTCTCTACTCTCTCTCTCTCTCTCTCTCACACACACACACTCTATCTTGTGGCTCCTTCACTGTGGCTCAGTAATGGTGGCAGACATTAGCCTGCTGGCTTGTAGCGCTTTCGGAAGGAGCCCCCCCCCCCCCCCCCCCGGCCTTCCGACAAAGAGGGCAGATTTTTAACAAGTCTGGCTCTTCAGCAGCTTGCTGATGAGGACAACCATTTGCTAGCAGTACATCCCTTACTCCTATCACCGTCTCCCAAACCTGACTGGCCGTGCTCAGCTGCAACTGCAGTCATGTACGTTCACACTTTTGGACATGTATCTTCTCTCCCTCCCTCACGCTCTGTCATTCAGCCAGCAAATGTAAAACCTTGTTTTCGAAGCGATCGGATTCTATTATATCAATTATAACAAGAATGCAGCAACGTAGATTTTTTTCATCTAGAGCAAGTGTCTCTCAACCACACACCTGTTCTTTTCTTTTTTTAAACAAGCAGCTTGACAGCAAAGCAAATGTTGATCACAGCATGACATAAATCCTGAAGATGCAGTTTTGATGTGATGCTTCCAATATATATAGAAATACATAACCATGAGGGCCTCAAAACGCTTAGTCTTGTCATTGCAGCCGATTCTGATGTTCTCAAATATTATATTACTACAGATGGCATCACACATATCCCATAATCAAACCTCACAGTAACCCACCAACCAGCAGAAAAACCACAGCGTATCACGCCACAGAGAGCGTAAATCAGAGTGCTTTGACGAGCTAAATCTGGCAGTTCTCCGTCGGGTCTCCTGTCCACAGCTGTCAGATTTATTGACAGCTCTGTCAGCTTTCCAAATTAATTCTGCTTGTTTACACCTGACGGCGTTACGGGCTGATAAATGCAGATTTGTGTTGGATTATAGTACCCTTCGGGTGAGATTTGTTATTGATGTCAGACAAACAACTTCATGTTGAAAGAGAGCAAAGGAGAGAGAGTGATACTTTTTACTTTCTCGGTTGTCTATATTTCATACTATTTTATTTTGTATAGAATAATTTATTAATTTGTATTACTTGCTTAGTCAAATAATTTTCTTTCATTTTAAATGTATGCAAATTATTTCCTTTATTTATTAGTACTATTCATTTTCAACATTTACACTTAAAGGAACAGTTCAAATATAGGAACAAGGCAAGGCAAGGCAAGTTTATTTGTATAGCACATTTCATACACATTGGTAATTCAAAGTGCTTTACATAAAAAGTGAAATAATCATTCACAGCAATAAAAACAAGGAGTTAAAAATAATGAAACAAGGAGTTTTAAAATGATATAGAAATTGATTTAAAATGAGATTTAAAACAGTTAAATAGAAAATGATTATACATAAAATACAATGCAGTCAGTTCGGACGTAGCACAGCGCTCATTCAACAAATGCACAGCTAAATAGATGAGTTTTGAGACTGGATTTAAATGTGGCTAATGTTTTAGCACATCTGATCTCTTCTGGAAGCTGGTTCCAGCTGCGGGCGGCATAATAGCTAAAAGCGGACTCCCCTTGTTTTGTGTGGACCCTTGGTATTTCTAACAGACTCGATCCTAATGATCTGAGTGGTCTGTTAGGTTTATATTCAGTGAGCATATCTGCCATATATTTAGGTCCTAGACCATTGAGTGACTTATAAACGAGTAGAAGTACTTTAAAATCAATCCTAAATGTAACTGGAAGCCAGTGAAGGACCTGAGGACTGGTGTGATATGCTCAGATTTTCTGGTTCTAGTCAAATCCTGGCAGCAGCGTTCTGGATGAGCTGCAGCTGTCTATGGTCTTCTTTGGAAGGCCGGTGAGGAGCATTAAAAATCACCCTGCTGGTGATAAAGGCATAAACAAGTTTCTCCAAGTCTTGACTGGAAACAAAACATCTAATTCTTGCAATGTTTTTGAGATGATAGTATGCTGATTTAGTTACTGCTTTGACATGATACTAAAGCTAAGTCTGTCTCCAGAATCACCCCAAGATTTCTGACTTGATTTTTAGTTGTTTGACCCCTAGAGTCAGGATGATTCACCTTGAGAACTTCATCTTTGTTTCAAATGCAATGACTTCAGTTTTCTCCTTGTTTAACTGAAGAAAGTTTTGGCACATCCAACTGTTATTTCATCAATGATTGGCAGAGGGAGTCAATGGGGCTATACTCATTTGGAGATAAGGCTAGGTGATCTGGGTATCATCAGCATAGCTGTGGTAGGCATTTGGTTCTTCCTCATTATCTGACTTAGTGGGAGCAATACAGGTAAACAAGAGCGGTGCAAGTATTGAGCCTTGTGGGACTCCACATGTCATGGACGTCCACTTAGACTTATGCCTCCTATATCACATATAACCTCTCCCTTCTAAGTATGACCTAACCATTTGAGTGCCATCCCAGAAAGCCCGACCCAGTTTTCCAGTCTCTCTAAAGTATGTTATGATCACATGTCAAACGCAGCACTAAGATCTAGTAGTACCACACTGATATTTTGCCAGAATCAAATTAAAGCGAATATCATTTATTATCTTAATGAGTGCTGTCTCTGTGCTGTGATGCACGCGGAAACCAGATTGGAAAATTATCCAGGTATCCATTTGAGTTTAAGTGTTGTTCAGCTGTTAAAAACTACCTTTTCAATAATCTTACCTATGAAAGGAAGATTTGTATTGGTCTATAGTTGCTCAACATGGTGTTATCAAGATTGCGCTTTTTCAGAAGGGGCTTAACAACTGCAGTTTTCAGGGAGTTTGGAAAAGTCCCAGAAAGAAGTGAGGTGTTCACCACTCTAAGAGATCTGCTTCTAAACAGTTAAGCACACTTTTGAAAAAAGATGTGGGAAGTGTATCAAGATAGCAGGTTGACGATTTAAGATGCTGTATTTTCTTCCAAAATTTTGCTATCAATTGTTTTAAAAACAGACATAGCATTCTTTTTGAGATTGCTGTCGAATCTGCTGACCTCTGTATTACAGGAAGAGTGCCATCTCCTTCCTGATATTACTGATCTTCTCTGAAAAGAAGGAAGCAAACTCATTGCTTTGCTGTCAAAGCATTTCACTGGGAATCTACTTGGGGGGGTTTGTCAGTCTCTCAACAGTCAAAAATAAGTCCTCTATCCATTATATTACCAGAAAAAATCATCTGGCCTGAATTAGGAGAAAAATATGCACATACCAAGCAAAAACAGTCCTAAACAGCGCTAAACAAATGTCTCAGTGGACACAACAGGAGATTGACCCTTTCACTGGTGGAAGCGTTATTTTTGATTATGGACTTGATTATGGATTTTGATCAAAAGCAATGGTTTAAAGTTAAACTTCCTTAATTATAGATATTTTTCTTACAATCACATAGCTTCTCACTTCTCAAGATGTTAATGGATGGACTATAGTGCCGTGGTGTGGGTTATTGTGATGTTTTTATCAGCTGTTTGGACTCTCATTCTGCCGGCACCCATTCACTGCAGAGCATCCATTGGTGAGCAAGAGATGGAATGCTACATTTCTCTAAATCTGATGAAGAAACAAAATCATCTACATCTTGAATGGCCTGAGGATGACTAAATGTTCAGCAAATATTTAGTGAACTACTCCTTCTAACATGATTTGTTCCTAAAAGTTAATGATAATGTGCATAAATAAAAGTGAATGCAACAAAAGGATTTTCTCTGGTAGTCTCAGACTTTTGGACTGTATTTTTGCACCATTTCAAGATTTGCATTGGTAACATGCATACATAGTTTCTGTCATGCCAATAATAACCACAATTGAACTGAAAGAGACGAAAGCATTTCTAAACTAAACACCTGCATTGCTTCCTTGTCCTCTCACTACTGTTCAATTGAAAGATTCCTGTGACATTTCAGTTCTATATATATTGCTGCACAGTCGGGAAAGACTATGATTTGAATGTCAGGTGCTACAAATCATCAGAAATGTTTATAGGTGGACAGCTTACATGTAATACCTTGACATTTCTGAGGGATATAGACATCAATCATCCATCAAAAAACGCACCGTCTTTCGGATGAGACGTTAAACCGAGGTCTTGACTCTCTGTGGTCATTAAAAATCCTATGACACTTCTCGTGAAAGAGTAGGGGTGTAACCCCGGTGTCCTGGCCAAATTCCCACCACTTGGCCCTTATCAATCATGGCCTCCTAATAATCCCCATCCACTTGATTGTCTCTATGTCTCTCTCCCCTCTCCACCTGTAGCTGGTGTGTGGTGAGAGCATACACTTGATTGTATCTATGACTCTCTCTCCTCTCCACCTGTAGCTGGTGTGTGGTGAGAGCATACACTTGATTGTCATGTCTTGAGCTTGTCTCTATGACTCTCTTCTCTCCACCTGTAGCTGGTGTGTGGTGAGCGCATACACTTGATTGTCTCTATGACTCTCTTCTCTCCACCTGTAGCTGGTGTGTGGTGAGCGCATACACTTGATTGGCTCTATGACTCTCTCTCCTCTCCACCTGTAGCTGGTGTGTGGTGAGTGCATACACTTGATTGTCTCTATGACTCTCTCTCCTCTCCACCTGTAGCTGGTGTGTGGTGAGAGCATACACTTGATTGGCTCTATGACTCTCTCTCCTCTGCACCTGTAGCTGGTGTGTGTGGTGAGCGCATACACTTGATAATCTCTACCACTCTCTCTCCTCTCCACCTGTAGCTGGTGTGTGGTGATGATTACTGAAATAGTCTCTAACTCTCTCTCCTCTCCACCTCCCGAGCAAATCCTAATGCACTGAAAAGCTGTCGCATCATCCAAGTGGATGCTGTACACTGGTGGTGGTTGAGGAGAGACTTTGGCTGTACAGCAATACACAAAGTGCTATATAAATGCATCATTCATTCATTCATTCATCATATAATGGATGGAAAAAGTTTCCCTGCACATATTCTTCTAAAAAAAATTACTTACCACTTCTCTAACTGTTAAAAGTTACAACATTAAGACTGTATTTGTCAATGGGGCCAACTCGGCCTCCAAAAACGTCAGCAAACATGTTTCCATTAACATTTTTGGAAACAGAATAAATGATAGGCATGCATGAGACTTCCAAGCTGTCTCAAGCGGTTTTAGATATGCGTATCACAAATATATCTAAAATATGCCGCCATATCTCAGCTTACTATAAATAGACAATAATAATAAAAAAAAACACTTAGACCAAAACATCTTGATAATCAACTACCATGAGTTGTTGGACGATTACCGAAATAGTCAATCATCCCGAGCAAATCCTAATGCACTGAAAATCACGCACAGTACGCATTTAAATGATAATAAATTGCATCGTTCCATCCCGAGCTTCATTATTACTTTTCAATATTTATTGAAACATAAAATACTTTTACCTTCAGAAAGGTAACAGTGTTGATGGTAACACAGTGGACAGTTTTACAATTCAATTTGACCTTAAAAAGCCTTGTTCTCGAGGTTGTGAAACCATAATTCATTTTCTGGAGAGAATGTAATGCTTACTAATTTTCACTTTTAAATGATCAGTTTACTATATACAATTATGTCAACAGAGTGGATGGTAACATGGGGGACAGTTTTAAATCTTAATTTGACATTACAAGACTTGTTCTCCAGGCTGAGAAATCATACATTATTTTTGGGAAAGGAAATAGTAATTTAGTAATTAGAGAAATTAATGCTGATATTTCAATGTTCACTTTTTTATTATCAATTGTGATCTATACAAAATAATGGTACGAGATTGACGGTAACAGGATAGACAGTTTTAAACGTTAAATTGACATTATAAGCTTTTCTGTCCAGGTGTGAAACTATTAAGTAATTTTTGAAAAGGGAATGTAATGCTGATATTTTGACATTCACTTTTTTATTGTCAGTTTTAAACTTTAAGTTGACAATACAAGCCTTGATCAAAGGGTTGAAACTGTGAATGTGTACTTCTTGGAAAGAGAATTTGGTTACACTTTATTTTAAGGCATCCTTGTTACCGTGTAATTATACATACACGTAATGAGTAATATTTATTAACTACATTAACAATTTACTATATGGTTAGGACTTGGTTTAGGGTTACTTGCATGTAATTATGCATAATTAATTGTTATTATAATAGTAAGTACATGTAACGTGTAACAAGGATACCTTAAAATAAAGTGCTAACGATAATTTAATTCTGATATTTGAATGTTCACTTTTATACCGTTAATTGTTTACTTTACAAAGTTATGATAACATGGATGGCCAGTTTAAATGGACATTACAAGTCTTATTCCCAAGGTGTGAAACTATTATTAAGTACTTTTTGGAAAGAGAATGTAATGCTTAAAAAATACTTTATGGTTTAAAAATATTTTACTGTTTTCTCTAATATCAGCTGTATACTAAATGTGTTTGTAAATTATGGTAACAAGGTTGATGGTAACAGTGTGGACAGTTTTACAATTTGAATGGACTTGCAAGCCTTGTTCTCACAAAAGTAAGATAACAGGGTTGACAAGTAAGATTGTCCCCCACGGAGAATCAAAAAAGATGACTTTGACTTGTCCTTGAAAACCTCACTTACCTGAAAAAGCATAATTACATTAATGTTTTAATTGAAAATGTTGGATATTTTCTATTTATGCTAATAGAAGAGCAAATGCATCCATATAGTAAAAAAATCAGACAACAGAGTGTTTAGAAAACACACTCATTGTTTTGCAGAATGAGAAAAAGCTCATATTTCTGTGAGTCACATGTAAAAATGTAGTCACTTTTGAAGGAATACCCTGCTGTGTTGTTGTCAAAACTGAAGCAGTGAGCTCAAAGGAAAAGCATTACACTTTCCGATGGCTCTTTTGAGGGCACATCTAATGCCAGAATCTTCCTCACCGCACTGAAGAAGAGCGTGATGGGAGACTTGCTGCCAATCTCATCATATTACCAGCTCTCAAAACTGCCCGAGTCAGCAGTACCACAGAGAAAACGAGAGAAAATGATTAGGACAATATTGCGAATGTGACATTTCTGATGGACAGAGATGGTTGGAGGCTAGATGAGCTGTGATTGGCCATCCGCTTTCTGTAATAAGTGATTTGAAGTTGGAGAACAGGTTTAAAGTAAGTATTGACGTCTCCCTCGCCCTTTCTCTCTCTCTCTCTCTCTCTGGTAGTAGAAAGTATGAAGCAAAGCTCACAGGCATTGACGCAACTGCAGCAAAATGATCATAAAGAGGAAATTAGCTGCAGGACACACACACACAATACATTACAGCTACTTAGAAAAGTACTTCCGCAGTGGCAATACACTTACATTATGATGAATCACAAACTATTCTAGAAACTATTCAACTAATATATTTGTTTTCAAAGAAACGTGAGCACAAACAAAGGTCTGGACCGAATCGAATTAGAAAAAGAGCAAAACAAACACCAAGCTGCCCTATGGGCTATTACACCCCTGCAGCACCTCATGATGTCATCTTATTTATGGATGTCATTAGGGGAAGGGGAGGGAAAAGGTTGCTATTTAAAAAAGATTAAGAGTAGGGACAGAGATGAATGTTTGCGGTTCTTTTTACGCACTGCAGGTTCTCGTTGTCTCATTTAACACACACACACACACACACACACACGGTCTGCTCCAGCAGAGGGGACTTGGGACAGTCGGACCGCTGTGCCCGCAGGTGAAATTCTCATCCTCTTTAAAAATGAATTATTGATGTCACAGGGCGAGGAAACAGGGAAAGGGCAACCCGAGCACAGCCTCTGCAGTCCACAAGAACAGACCTGTTCAGGAAGAGTATGAACTGCATTCAGAGAAAACCACGTGGCTCGTTCTGTGGTTTGTGAAAGTGTTTGTGAATGGACGACGGAAGGAAGAGATAATGAGTTTGAAGAGCCTGTCAAACACGGTCCAATGTTAAATGGATGCTAATGCTGGAGAGTTCAAAACCGAGCCATTAGACATCGTTGACCCCTGCTTCTTTTGTCAATAGATGAACGCTGTACTGCCAATGGCCCAGCGCTATAACATTAGCACTCTCTCCAGTGAAAGCCATTAGCTTTGACAATGATTGCATAGATTGACCGATACAATTGAACAAATAAATGACGGAACACAGCAACTTCCTAAAATCTTCATGTTGGATCAACAGCTGCATTCAATGAATGAATGAATGAATGAATCAGTCAATCAATCAATCATCCATGAAAAATAATAGAATTTTGAATTCATTAAATAATGTAATTCAATTTGAATGTATTGTAGTTTGGCAATTTAAGTTAAATGTATGATATTTTTGCAATTATTGTGTACAAATATTTCAAATAAATAAATAAATAAACAGACTCATCTGTACAATTTTCCTTCACCTAGAAAAATATGTAATTATGTAAAATATGTGTCCTCTGAAAACACCTAAATGTCACTTAGAGGGAAAAAAAGAGCTAAAAGTACTGACTTAGAATAGGACGCTTTGCACATAACACGTTTAATAAATAATTGTCTGTATTATTTATGCTCATGCTTCTGGAGTGTCTATGGGTAGGTGAGGTATCAATGTGTCCTATGGTGAGATGGAAAAATTGTAAAAACAAAACAACCTCTAACATCGAAGATTAACCTCTCTCGTGCTGTTTGTAACTCTAAGAATGACGATACATTTTTCTCATGGTATTTGTATGTTACGTTTTTTTCTACATTTTTGCTATGTCACACCATAGGACACCGTCCAATTTGTATGTGTAAACTACCCCTATACACCCTCCATACCTATGTGATCACCTACAAAAACTATTATTAAAATAATAATAAATAAATAAATAAATAAGTTAAGTTATCACTCAAAACCAGATTTTGAGTAAAGACTACATAAACAACATTTAATATACACTCTCTGAAAACACATCATAATACAGTAAAGCAATCTTTTCTTATTTTAGAGTTTTTAGAAAAGACCTTTACTGAAAATAAATAAATAAATAAACAGCTAAGCATACTCTGATTTATAATAGAACGTTTCACAGAAAATAAAACCGTTTCATAAATTGTTATTTTTTTTTTTTGTCTTGTACTACTGTAATGCTTGTTCAGTTATGGGTTTTGGCTTTAAGCACTTTCTGTATCTGACATGTTGGATTTCTTACTTTGGATGTGTGAACTCGTCCACCAGCGTGACCTTCTCCACTAGGTCTCCTCCGATGCTGCGCACCAGGTCGTAGAAGTCGTTTTCTGTGTAACCTTCAGCCGGCAGCCAAAAAGAGATGTCATTGAAGAGCGGTGGGTACTTACTGAGAGGCTGCGAAAAAGAGAGAAGAAGAAATCCATTTGTTAGGAATACAATACATGCAAGTAATGTATATGATGTATAATGTATATAATGTGTATATATATATATACACACACACACACACACACACACACACACACACACACACTGATATCCCCTGCTGATTTTGTATTGTTTTCCCACTGACAAAGAAATGATCAGTCTATAAATTTAATGGTAGGTTTATTTGAACAGTGAGAGAGAATAAGAACAAAAAATCCAGAAAACCGCATTTAAAATTTGTATAAATTGATTTGCTTTTTAATGAGAAAAATAAGTATTTGACCCCTTCGCAAAACATGACTTAGTATTTTGCACACATCTCAGGAGGGATTTTGTCCCAGTCCTCTTTGCAGATCCTCTCCAAGTCATTAAGGTTTCGAGGCTGACGTTTAGCAACTCGAACCCTCAGCTCCCTCCACAGATTGTCTATGGGATGAAGGTCTGGAGACCGCCTAGGACACTCCAGGACCTTAATGTGCTTCTTCTTGAACCACTCCTTTTTTGCCTTGACCGTGTGTTTTGGGTCATTGTCATGCTAGAATACCCATCCACGACCCATTTTCAATGCCCTGGCCCTGATGGTACATTGCCCCGTCCATTGTCCCTTTGATGCGGTGCAGTTGTGCTGTCCCCTTAGCAGAAAAACACCCCCAAAGCATAATGTTTCCACCTCCATGTTTGACGGTGGTGATGGTGTTCTTGGGGTCATAGGCAGCATTTCTCCTCCTCCAAACACGGAGAGTTGAGTTGATGCCAAAGACATCCCTGACATCCTTGGATAACTCTTTGGTCTTGGCCATGGTGGAGAGTTTGGAATCTGACTGACTGATTGCCTATGTGGACAGGTGTCTTGTATACAGGTAGCAAGCTGAGATTCCCTTTAAGAGAGTGCTCCTAATCTCAGCTCGTTACCTGTTTAAAATACACCTGAGAGCCAGAAATCTTGACTGGAAGGAAGAAATTGGGTAGGAAAATGTGCACAAGCAACAGGGATGACCGCAAGCTTGAGAATACTGTCAAGCAAAGTGGATTCAAACACTTGGGAGAGCTTCACAAGGAGTGAACTGAAGCTGGAGTCAGTGCATCAAGAGTCACCACGCTCAGACATCTTCAGGAAAAGAGCTACCAAGCCACTTCTGAAACAGAAACATCGTCAGAAGCATCTTACCTGGGCTACGGAGAAACAGAACTGGACTGTTGCTCAGTGGTCCAAAGTCCTCTTTTCAAATGAAAGTACATTTTGCATTTAATTTGAAAATCAAGGTCCCAGAGTCTGGAGGAAGAGAGGAGAGACACAGAATCCATGTTGCTTGAAGTCCAGTGTGAAGTTTCCACAGTCAGTGATGATTTGGGCTGCCATGTCATCTGCTGGTGTTGGTCCACTGTGTTTTCTGAAGTCCACAGTCAATGCAGCCATCTACCAGGAAATATTAGAGCACTTCATGCTTCCTTCTGCTGACAAGCTTTATGGAGATGCTGATTTCATTTTCCAGCAGGACTTGGCACCTGCCCACACTGCCAAAGGTACCAAAAGCTGGTTCAGTGACCATGGTGTTACTGTGCTTGATTGGCCAGCAAACTCGCCTGACCTGGACCCTATAGAGAATCTATGGGGTATTGTCAAGAGGAAGATGATCTGAAGGCCACTGTCAAATAAACCTGGGCTTCATTACACCTGAGCAGTGCCACAGGCTGATCACCTCCATGCCACGCCGCATTGATGCAGTAATTCATGCAAAATGAGGCCCAACCGAGTATTGAGTGCATAGAAATGAACATACTTTTCAGAAGCCTGACATTTCTGTTCAAAATATCATTTTTTTATTGATCTTATGTAATATTCAAATTTTCTGACACACTGAATTTTGGGTTTTCAATATCTGTAAGCCATAATCATCAACATTTCAAGAATTAAAGGTTTGAAATATTTCACTCTGTGTAATGAATCTATATAATATATGGATTTCACTTTCTGAAATGAGTGACAAAAAATATTGACCTTTTTCATGATATTCAAATATTTTAGATGTACCTGTATTAGTATTCAAAAACCTAACTATCTTCAGCACTCTCTCACTCACACACACACACACACACACACACACACACACACACACACACACACACACACACACACACACACACACACACACACACACACACACACACACACACACACACACACACACACACACACACACACACACACACACACACACACACAGGAGGATGTTGGTGTGAGTGAGGCATCTCTTCAGCCGGAGGTTAAATCTACAGTCACACCCTGAGGCCATCATACCTACAAGGGCTAGTATCCTCATAACAGCAGGCATCTGAGCCCTCCTTGCTCTCAGAAAACCTTGAACATTCATAAAACACCAGCAGTTGTCTTCCACAAGAGCAGCGAAAACAACAAAGCTAAATGAAATGAAAGCTGTATGGAGTGTGGTAAAATATCTCAAACCAACCTCCTTTCTGCAGGTACATGTGTGTTTACATCATCATTATTCAGCCGTCTGATCCTCTGACCTGATTTGCAGAGCGGCATTTAAAGTGTATGAAGCAAACACTTAAGATATGTACAGTATAAAACCATAACCGAATATCTGCATAGAGTAAAGGGTAAGCTAGCAGTCTAGTTGGTGGTATGCCAATTTAATATGCTGAAACTTAGCTAAATAATAAATAAATACATAAATAATAATAATTTCACAAACTATAGCATAACATAATATATAACATAATTTGATTTGGGTTTTCTGGGATGGACTTTTATCAGACGAAGAATGACGGAGATTTTAAGAGCAAGTGGCACCGCGTCCTGCAGCAAACGCGCTAAAACTTCAATAGCGCACATTCATAAACTGAGCGGCCATTAAAGTTGCTATAACCTTTCAGAGGAAAAGCATATTTGAGGTTGAAGATAGGTGAGCGTTTGGATGTCCTGCCCGATTGTATTACCACATCAGCCGTTAACAATCTGCCATCACGTGCGAGCCTCATAAGACTTTCTCGCCGCCTATGCAATTCGGCTAGGTATACATCCGCGCTAAAATATCAGGGGATTTTTTTTCCCAGCTCCCAACCCAACTTTGAGAATAGATTAACGGCGATATTTTTTTTATCGCCGATAAGAGTCTCACGAAAACGTTAAGCATAACGGCCCACCACTATAAAAACATCCATCCTAAGTAAAGTGGTTTTGGTGGTATACCAATGTAATATGCTGCTCTTAATAAAATACATAAATAATAATAATTTCACAAACTATAGCATAACATAATATATAACAGAATTTGATTTGGGTTTTCTGGGATGGACTGGTATAAAACTGTTCATAAACTGTTTATAACCGCAGAAAGCCACTCAAAGCCGTGTGTCATATTGATTTTACAAGGGGACTTTTTTTCTTCTGTTGAAAAAAGCATTATAATCCATCCTAAGGTGGTTAGCTGCTCTTAGAAAGCCACCAGGCTGATTTTCATTGGTCTGGCTGGTCTGGTTTGCTGGTTTTAGAAGGATTCGGGGAACTTGTCAGCTGATCAGAGGTGTTTACTGTGCCATATGCACTGCAGGAGAAATGAACTGCATCTCTAGTAACTTCCATCATTTGAACAATGTTGGTTCAACAGTGTACAACAGCTGACATGTCATGCAGGTGAAATAACTTCTGCTATTTAACTGGTTCAGGATCAAATTATTGCTGTGAATAATGAACATTGAATCTGAGGTTAACGTTGTAATTTTCAAATCAATCACCGGATATATATATTTTGCTCAAGAGCATGATCTGTCCACTTGTGATTTTAACATAGACTATGCTTCTAGGTCTAGAGCTGTAGTACCAATCACACAACTTTATACATTTCCATTAAATCTTTGGTTTCAGGGAAACACTAAACCACTTAATGTTGATAATGATGGAACTTGTAACCACAGCTGGAAGTAATGCACCACAATTTTGTCAACTGAAAATATTCAGCAAAATCAAATGGATTTGTTTTTAGCTGAAATGGATTTAAAGGGCCAATATCATTTATTGAAACAGTGACATTTAATTGGCAATGCTATGATGGTGTTTTAACAATGTCAGGGTCTATTTTGTAGATAAACTACCACAGGAAACATGTAAGCTATGTGGACCCTAGAACTGGGTTGGCAATATCCATTTCTCACTTTCAATCAATCTTCATTTTGATGAACCAATATTGATTCTTAACTTGCAAGAACGATTATTTAGTTCATGGTGTTTTCAGTTGACTTGAGCAATTAAACTAAACTTCAATAACCACTACTTCTTGTGCACCTGCCTCCTATTGAAGGATCCCAATACGCTCTGTGACTTTAAATATGAAACATTTCTCATTGTTCAAATTCAGTCTACTTTGTTTTGATATTCAAGCAATAAATGTCATTTTGACTGTCTTTAATATGGAATGACTGATCGCTGTAGCGGCACATGAACTGATCATCTTTCTAGCATGAAATAAACATGAATGAATATCAGAAGGTGTTGAACGAAACCGTACAGCCTACTGAAACGCATTGTTTCATCCCACGTTTCAACGGAAGGACGATTATAAAACAAATAATAATAATAACCAACTTCAAAACTGAAGACCAACTTCAAAACTGTAGAGCTCTCATTGAAAGACATTCATGTCTATAGCTTGTTAGTACTTTATCCAAAAAAATAAACATTTAGCTAAATATATGCATTATATTACATATTAATTATAGCTTTACTTAACCTGATGTCTTCATTATTTAATGCAGGTTTGAAAAAAACAATATGTCATGAAAACAAGCTTTTATTACAAGCACGTTTCAACAACAAATTGGAGTATAAACAATTAAATCAATTGTATTATTTCAAGTTGGTATTAAAACTGCCTTGTGTGATATTTAAATGTTTTTATACAACTCAGTGTGTTGATTATTAAATTAATTTGATTAATATGTTGACTATTAAATAAGTTTTATTTTCAGTTAGAGTTTTGTGTTTGGGCTAAATGAAAACTTTAATTTGGTTCAATCTCTAATAGTTGGTTAATGATGCTTTTGGGCAAAGAATACGCACTTAAAATCTTTGTCATATCTCGGTGTGGTTGATATATATGTAAACGTAGAGATCATGTAAGATGTCATTAGTACTTGTGAGGTTATTAAAGTGAGGACAGTGTCCTTGTGTTATGGGAACCTGCATTGCTCTGCTTGTTTTTGGCTGTGTGTGTATGTGTGTGTGTGTGTGTGTGTGTGTGTGTGTGTGTGTGTGTGTGTGTGTGTGTGTGTGTGTGTGTGTGTGTGTGTGTGTGTGTGTGTGTGTGTGTGTGTCTCTGTGTGTGTGTGTGCGTGTCATACAGCATGTCTTATTGTGTGCAGTGATTTATAGTGTGCACTTGTGTGTATGTTGCACATGTTGCTCTCACAGGACATGACAAAACACACAAGGGCAGATGAGCGTGCTGACCCCACGGTCATACCTCATTACCAGCGCAGAGAGAGAGACAGACAGAGAGACTGTCATATATAACCCCTGCAGAGCATGAGGCAAACTGACAAGCAAATCTCTCTCTCTCTCTGAGTAATGGACAGTGGGCAGAGAGGGAGATGGGCTGAGAAATGACCTATAGCCAGAGAGCACAGGTAATCAGTCACACACACATTCCCTGCAGGACGACCATCCAGCCGGCCTCATACCACACACACACACGCACACAGACACAGACACAGACACAGACACAGACACAGACACAGACGCACGCACGCACGCACGCACGCACGCACACACACACACACACACACACACACACACACACACACACACACACACACTGCCTCTCTCACTCACTCTCACACACTCTCTCACACTCTCTCGCACTCTCTCGCACACACACACACTCTCATGCACACTCACGCACACACACACACACACACACACACACACACACACACAGGAGGACACGTTCAGTGTCAAACCTTTAATAGACCAAGGTCCCTCAACAATATAGTCCATATGAGACATCCAGAAGGTCACGTGTGCAGAGACGATCTCATACTGTCCTCAAAACACCTCTCCTACAGTGTGTGTGTAACAAGTTCAGTGCTAATTCAAACAGCATTCATGTGCTACAGCAATAAAGGGAAACCACAGTAACAGAAACAAGGCATTAAGTATCCCATATATATTATTATATCCCAGTTTAATGTGCAAAGACACGCGTCTGTCCTCAGCGGTACAAAAACATCATCGTCACATGGATTCAGACCTCGGTGAATTTAGTGACAGTGTTTTCAGACCAGCTGTTTTGAGCTTGCAAAGCTGTGGTCGTCACGGTCTGTGCGCTCGCAGCTACGCTTATGACTGACTATTATGGGATAGCATACTGCGTGTGTTCATTTGACCCTTAGAATAATAGCAACGAGGGAAACAAATCTGAGATGGAGAGAGGCGGTGCAGCGAGAGAGGAACAGAATATGAATTACACATCGGCACTGCAAACCAAACCTTAGTGACATCACAAAAGAAATGCACACTGGGAAACATACAGAGCCTGGTTGAGAGCTAAACGCCTGTTCTCATCAAGAATGATAACCATCAGAATAACTATGACGATAACTACAGTGTATACTGTGCACGATTAGAAGCTATTCCAGACGTGTCTTTCCATCTCGTCATTGATATAGCTGCGGTGTGGATTTTCATTTTCTTATAGAATTACAGTGAACATTTTCAAATCATCCTTTTTTCAAAAAGACATATTTTATGCTCACCAAGGCTGCATTTATTTGATCAAAATATGATAAAAACAGTAATACTGAAGCATTATTACACTTTAAAGTGAATCCATGTTAAAATGTATTTTATTTCTGTGATCAAATCCTTCAGAAATCATTCTGACACACTGATTATTAATTAACGCTCAACTACACAATGAAATATGAAATATGGAAATCACATTACTTTTTATGTATCATTAACAGTGCCCATGAAAACTAATATATATATATATATATATATATGTTGACAACTTACAAGCTATACAAACTAATCTGTTATTACTCACATATAAACATGACATAGTGCATGCATACTTCTGAGTTTAACATTTTAACATAAACAGTTACCAAAAGTGAGTTGTCCAAATATGTTGGATTATTTTGATCTTTTAGATCAGAAACTTCTAGAATGAAAAACTATATCTTAAAAAAAGAAAGAATAAGAATGAAAAATGCAAAATTATTACAAAAAAGTATCAGTACTAAACCAATGTTCCATAATGCACCATAAAAATATATAGAAAAACCATAGGAAATGATGTTTTCAACATAACATAATAAGAAGTTAGCAGTGAATCATAATAGAAGGATTTCTAAAGGAGTCACTGACACACAAGACTAGTGAAAATTCAACTTTGCTATCACAATTTCATTTTAAAATACAAACCGTTTCTTTGAATTGTAGTATTTTATGTTATTACTGTTTGGCTATATTTTTTGGTGAGCAGCAGAGACATCTTTCAACAACGTTTTATTCCAAACTCTTGACCACTAATGTGGAACGATTATTAAAAAACGTCACCGTTCCTATTTTAGAGAAGGGCAGTACATCTTACCTGGAAGGTGACGGGCTGATAGATGTCGGACAGGCGGAACTGCTTGAGGAAGCGCTCATCCTCGCTCCAGAAAAGCCGGATATCAGGGATACCAAACAGAACCATGGCCAGCCTCTCCAGCCCCAGTCCAAACGCCCAACCCATCTTATCCCCAGCACCAGCTGCAGAAGAGAAGAGCAAAACCTGCTCGTTTTATTATCTGTTTCTCAGAGTGTGACAGACAAGGATGAATGCAGCTAGTCCGATCCAAAACCTTGCCGTTCTTCTGTTGTGTTGCAGCATGTAAATAGAAACCCTGCAAGAGAACCTGAAAGCAGAACCCACCGTCCATGGACGTTTTTGATCGCAGTGTGCATGATTCATCGCTTCATGTTATTCCAAATAACAACTCAATTGTTTGCTACATAATCTCTCATGAAAACACAATAACTCGATCCTCTATTTTGGCATGTTAAACTGCCAAATATATTGTTTATCACTGAATATTCAACAATTCATATGTTAGATGAAGTCAAATATTTCTGAATGAGTTGTGATTAGTGTTGAGTGTAATGCATTATTACGTAATCAATTATTTCCATTCAATTACCTTGAACAAGTAAGGCATTGCTTTGAATTTGTATTTTGTGTGTAATTTAAGTGCAGTTACCACTGATGTACTTGTATACATAAATACTGTAGACTATATAACAATTACATATATAACAATAGTGCTAATGTTAAAATATACACTATATTGCGAAATCTAGTGTGTGTTTTGATTTATAATATTTTGGTCAGTTCAAGAATAGTTTAAGCAATTTTGTAGTATTTATTTGAAAGAATTAAAAGAGCAGTTTAAAGTCTATCCTTCTTCAGCTGGTTGAGGTTGATATGGGATGCAGAAAGTAATTAGTAATAAGTAATGCAATCCTCTTTAGAGGAAGTAAATAGTAAAGATGACTTCTACATGACTTTGTGTTGTTATATGAAAACAAATATGGACTACAAAACCAGTCATAAGGGTCAATAACAAGAAATAGATGCATACATCATCTGAAAGCTTATATTTGGCCGAGATACAACTATTTAAAGATCTAGATTCGGAGGGTGCAAAAGAAAAATAAACAAATAAATTAAACTGTGCCTTTAAAGTTGTCCAAACGAAGTCCTTAGCAATGCATATTAATAATCAAATATTAAGTTTTGATATATTTATGGTAGAAAATGTACAAAATCTCTTCATGGAACACGATCTTTACTTAATATCCTAATGATAAAAAAAAAAAAGATAATTTTGACACGTACTATGTATTATTGACTATTGCTACAAATATTGTCATGCTACTTAAGACTGCTTTTGTGCTCCAGGGTCACATATTTGTAATATACAAAGCAGGATTGCATTCATTGCAGATTACAAAGCAAGCAAGAGAAGAGGAGTTTTCTGAGGAATAATTAAATTGAGATATCGTGTTGATTGACAGTCAGCGACAGGTCTCTCGTGTGATCAGTGCTGGAAACAGTGCCGCTATTTCTGATGTGATTATAGTCATTATGAATTTTTATTTGCTTTGCAACCCTGAATGACCTATGGTGTGCAGAAGAGTGAACAAACAGAATTTTCTCTCTCGCGCGCGTCAGCGAGGCATTCCTTCAGATGTGAGGGAAATGTGTTCATATGTTAATGAAGGGAATGCTCAGGGGTCAAAGCGCTCATCCAGACGGGACAGAAACCAGAATAAATCTAACCCTCACACGTATAAATCAATCAACTCTCCCTTCCTCTCCCAGGTGGAGATATTAGCGATTCCGATCTCTCTCTCTCAAGACCGCCGAATTAAAAAGAAGTTTCAAATACTCATTTCACCAAGTGCAAAAAAATAATATTATACATACAAATTTTGGTTTTAATTGTCTCCACGCCTGAATAAGCATGACTTGAGCGGAGAGGGAGCTTGAATTTGATTTAAATACATGATTTCTATGAAGAAAATTAAACGGTGTTTGCCCATCAAAAACTAAAGCCACAATCATTGGGTGTTGTAGAGTTGCTAAGTGGCTGTTCTGGTGTTTTTATTGGCTTTAGATAACTAAATTGGTTTCAGACCAGTCCACCAAATCAGACTGAAGTGCCTGAAACAGTTTGTGACTCGAGCAACACACATCTACAAGTTACTCAATCAAAATGACCAGCGTATCTGATTATATGATGCTGTTTTTACCAACTCATTCAGCGCTTCACTTCCTCCAACAGTCACTGAACTGAGGAAACAGTTCGACTCGGACCGAAGACTGATGAACCGCTGATCACGCATGAACCAAACGGTCCAAAAGAACCAGTTCGGAAAAGAATCGTATTTCCCCGTTAGCCTGAGGCTCTGGATTACAGGTAATAATGTTATAAATAACGCACAGACCTCAATATATCATCAGGAGCCACGGGTATTCATTTTGTGTCCCCTGTATATGCTTTTTTATACTTTCAAAGTGACGCCACCACTGACTTGAATCGTGTTTACTGTTCTATTGAGAAAAAACACTTATTTTTATTGTGTCTCAGTATAAACAATCAGATTGGATTTCACTGTCAATTTCTGCCATTCATTGTGCAACAGTCAGGTGACTAAGACTGTGTTTGTATTTCGGATAGATTTGGATGCTACCCCAATGAAAAACTTAATTAATGGAGAAATATCCTTTGCTAAAGTGTCAGGAATTGTAAAGTTGACTTCTACATGACTTTGTGTTGTTATATAAAAACAAATGTGACCCTGGACCACAAAAGCAGTCATACGGGTCAATTTTTTTAATTGAGATTTATACATAATCTGAATGCTGAATAAATAATCTTTCCATTGATGTATTGTTAAGATATTATTTGGCCGAGATACAACTATTTGAAAATCTGGAATCTGAGGGTGCAAAAAATCTAAATATTGAGAAAATCATCTTTTCATTCGCCTCCAAATTAAGTTCATAACAATGCATATTACCAATCAAAAATGAAGTTTAGCTCTATTCAAGGTAGGACATTTACAAAATATCTTCAAGGAACATGATCTTTACTTAATATCCTAATGATTTTTGGCATAAAAAACAAATCAACAATTTTGACCCATATTGTTGGCTATTGCTACAAATATATCCGTGCTACCTATGACTGGGTTTGTGCTCCAGGGTCACAAATGTGAACAACAAATCAACTAATGCTAATCAGAAGTGTTTCCTGAGCAGCAAATCAGCATATCAGAATGATTTCTGAAGGATCACGTGACACTGAAGACTGCAGAAATGATGCTAAGAATTCATCTTGCATCACAGGAATAAATGACATTTTAGCAGTATTTTTGTACATTTCATCAATGGCGATAGGAAAATGAAAGCCTCTTGCACATTATGAGGCATCGTTCACGTCCGCAGCATGCTCCACAGTATGAGCAATAGTCACACTGATGCCTGCTTTAGCAAGCACATCTAATTACACGGATGATGATGCAGATGGAAGGAAGACTCCACTAGAGTCGCTCCGGCGCCGAGCTTTGGATTGATGGTGGGGCTGATTGCTATCACTCGCCTGTCAGTGGAAATCACGAGCACATCCAGGGAGATAAAAGAGAGGTGTAAAGCCTTGTGACACAGCTAAGAGTGAAGCAGAGGCTAAGCGGATGGGTGCCAACACACACACGGCGAACGCCAGAGACGTCAGCCAGAAGCGGCACGATCTGATGATCTCGCTTTTTCAGAGAGGATGATGTCCGATGCACTCGTAGCCAATCGGAGCGTGGGCTGTGTTTGACGGCGTTCGCCTCCTGATGACATCAGCAGGGCTAACAGTCCTTGGCAGCTTTGACTCACAGCTTTACCGTCGCTCTCTGCCAATCCCACATTCTCTTCCCTCATCGCTCTCATTCGGCCTCCTGCATCCCTCCAGTGCTCCTTCCAGTCTCCCGTTGTCTCCGTTCCCTCGCTATTACTCACTGTACGCCCTTTCATCACCCCGTCCCAACATGGCCACTTACTATCAGCTTGCTTCTAGTCTTCCCTTGACTCTTTAGTCTCTCAGCCCTTTCCTTGTGTGTTTTTTCCCTCTGGCGTTGATGTGGATTTGCACTAGTTGCCCCTCACCAGAAACACACCTGCTGTTTTCAGCATTAATAATCATGTTTGACAACAGGCCGGAGTCTCTAAACAGCCGTCGGCATGCTGGGAAGCAGAGTGCTGGTTTAGCTTTCTTTAATATTCTTATTTGCAGGCTTTGGCTGGGGTCAGAGCATTTTGTGTCATCTAATGTCTACTTATTAAAGTTTTAAATAGTCTTAAGCAACCCATCAATTCAATTTGAGTTTGGATATGTTGGATATTGAGAAGCCTAATATGAAGATGATTCTGGTACAAAATAAATACAAAAAAATCACCTAAATAATTAAGTGAAACTCTTTTTATTTATATTAAAATACATACTGTGTAATTCGTATAAAACATTTTTTAAATATATATATATACATAACAAAACAAACAAACAAATTGTCTTTTTGGACTGGAGGAGCTTTACATGTTGAAAATGATTGCATGTTTATAGTACATCAAGCTCTTTTATCTCAAAGACCGAGACAAAATTTAAACAAAAATATGTACAGTATGTTACTAAAAAAATATGTATATGGTGAAACATATTTATTTATTTATTTATTTACTTGTATTTATTAGAAAACAAACTAGCATAAAAATAAAATACAATTAAATTAGAACATTTTGGACTGGAGACAAATGTCTTTGTTTAAACCCTTTTTGTGTAAGACTATACATATATTTGGTAGAAAAGAAATCAGCATTAAACATTTTTTAAATAAACATGGTCTTTGCTCACAAGTCTTTGCTAGACACACCGATGTAAGAGCAAGTAAAGTCATAATGGAAAGATTGTACGAGGTTGATAGGTAAATGGGAAGCATAAACACTAAACAGTAAAAATACCGAAACACAAAAATATATTTGAGTTTAACCACAAAAACAAAACAAAAAATACAAATTACATAAAAATATATATATATACACATGCATACATATATAGCCGTGCAAATTGTCCAACAGTATTTAGCTATGCTTTGACAGGTTTATAATTCTAATGTGAGGCCAAACTTTGTGTCTTTATCATTGAAGAAGAACAAGTCTGATAAACACTTTCAGAGTTGTGTCATATAATGTGTAGTGCAGTAAACGAATCCCGTTAATCATAGCAGACCCCACATATAACTCACTCCATGAAAACGCATGTCAAACATGCTGTAATAGCACCGTAAGAGAGTTCACAGCACCGGAGAAATCATCCACTCTTTTACTTCTTAAAGAATTCAAATAATCCATGATTTTCATTAGCAAATTGATGGTTCATGACTATGATTGTAAGGTTACTGGGTATTAACAAAGGGACAAGCATTTGATGTGCCACAAAAACTTCCCGCTTCAATATGAACACGTCAACACAGCAAAGAAAGTGTGTGTCAAGTCATTTCATGAGGGTTTAAACAGCAAATAATAAAGTTAAAGCCACGGCCAAGTGGTTTGCCCATACATTGTATATTTCTATATTTAAGACTATTTTCTGTCACCTTTACTGAATAGCATTTGCTAGATGGCTAAAGATGTCAGATATTTGTACAGTTTTTTATTCCTGGTACCTTTGATATTTTAGCTGTGATCTGTGTGTGGATAAAGAAAGTGATTTGAGCTGACAGACTCCTGCAGATGACCGTGTGCTAATCCTCTCTGGAGCATTTTTACTTTCTCACACATCTGTTTGTTTTAATCCTTCTTTCCACTTCAGTAATCACAGAGCAAATGCTTTTAATCATTAACCCGACTAACAAGCCGCACTATTTATCTACGGCTGCCGAGTCAGACAGACCAAACAGAGGAGGAGAGCACTTAAAGATGAAGACTCTCCGCTGCTAATGAACGAGACAATTTGGGGATGTTGGACTAAAACCTCTAAAAATAAACCGATCTTGTCCTCTCGTACACTAATTGGCTGATACTCTCCATTGTTTCAGCATTTCTCAGAGAGCATAAGGCGTCGCAGTATACAAACACGCCGTACGTGTGAAGCGCTCAGACGTTGAGAGCCATTAATTTCACACGGAGAGAAAGAAAAACAGATCACAAAACCTCATCATCAGGTATGTGTCTTAAATTACCATTAGAGGAAAACAGACATCTGCAGTCCACGCAGAGACGGAGAGCCTCGTTTATTCTGTTATGAACATAAAATTACATTTGCATAGTTAAATTGAAATGGATTTTGCAGGGGGAATATTGTCTCACGCAGCTCCTTACTGAACCATTATCATATATTAACACTATAGGTTATTAACTACTGTGGCTGGCTTCGTAATGAAGTGCTTTTGTTACTTTGTGTTGATACAGAGACAGTTAAACATTATTTGAGGGTGAAAACTGTTGGAAATTAAACTTTGACTTGGCTGAAATGGGGAAAATATCACTTGGATTTGGACAGAAACACTAAGATATGCGGAAAACATTAAAGGTGGCATAGGTGATTGTCTTCAGAATTAGGTTTTGTTATTCTGGTTGAAAGTCTCTTCACATCCTGATACAATCATTAAGTTAAGTGGTCTAACTTTATTATATATTCTGTGGAAGGTGTAGGACCAAAAAATTTCTTCCAATCAAAACGCTCGTTCCGATGTTTTCAACTTTTGTCAAATAAAATAAAAGTAACAGTGATTAACAACTGAACTGAACAAATGAACAAGAAATCAGAAATTATGGCTATTGCATATTACATTTTTGTAAAAAAACAAAACAAAAAACAATACAAAATTTGTTTTTGACACTTTAAAAATATTTTGCCCCCATTTTTCATGAGTTGAACTCAAAGATTTAGATCAAAGATCTAAGACTTTTTCCGTATGTACACAAAAGGCTTATTTCTCTTAAATATTGTTCACAAATCTGTCTAAATCTGTGTTAGTGAGCACTGCTCCTTTGCCGAGATAATCCATCCACCTCACAGGTGTGGCATATCAAGATGCTGATTAGACAGCATGATTATTGCACAGGTGTGCCTTTGGCTGGCCACAACAAAAGGACACTCTAAAATGTGCAGTTTTACTGTATTGGGGGGTCCGGAAACCAGTCAGTATCTGGTGTGACCACCATTTGCCTCACGCAGTGCAAAACACATCTCCTTCACATAGAGTTGATCAGGTTGTTGATTGTGGGCTGTGGGATGTTGGTCCACTCCTCTTCAATGGCTGTGCGAAGGTGCTGGATATTGGCAGGAACTGGAACCCACTGTCATATACGCTGATCCAGAGCATCCCAAACATGCTCAATGGGTTGACATATCCGGTGAGTATGCTGGCCATGAAATAACTGGGATGTCTTCAGCTTCCAGGAATCGTGTACAGATCCTTGCAACATGGGGCCGTGCGTTATCATGCTGCAACATGAGGTGATGGTCGTGGATGAATGGCACAACAACGGGCCTCAGGATCTCGTCAAGGTATCTCTCTGTGCATTCAAAATGCCATCACTAAAATGTACCTGTGTTTGTTGTCCATAACATACGCCTGTCCATACCATAACCCCACCGCCACCATGGGCCACTCGATCCACAACGTTGACATCAGCAAACCGCTCACCCACACGACGCCATACACGCTGTCTGCCATCTGCCCTGTACAGTGAAAACCGGGATTCATCCGTGAAGAGAACACCTCTCCAAAGAGCCAGACACCATCGAATGTGAGCATTTGCCCACTCAAGTCTGTTACGATGATGAACTGCGGTCAGGTCGAGACCCCGATGAGGACGACGAGCATGCAGATGAGCTTCCCTGAGACGGTTTCTGACAGTTTGTGCAGAAATTATTTGGTTATGCAAACGATTGTTGCAGCAGCTGTCCGAGTGGCTGGTCTCAGACGATCCTGGAGGTGAAGATGCTGGATGTGGAGGTCCTGGGCTGGTGTGGTTACACGTGGTCTGCGGTTGTGAGGCCGGTTGGATGTACTGCCAAATTCTCTGAAACACCTTTGGAAACAGCTTATGGTAGAGAAATGAACATTCAATTCACGGGCAACAGCTCTGGTGGATATTCCTGCAGTCAGCATGTCAATTACATGCTCCCTCAAAACTTACAACATCTGTGGTATTGTGCTGTGATACAACTGAACATTTTAGAGTGTCCTTTTATTGTGTCCAGCCTAAGACACACCTGTGCAATAATCATGCTGTCTAATCAGCATCTTGATATGTCACACCTGTGAGGTGGATGGATTATCTCGGCAAAGGAGAAGTGCTCACTAACACAGATTTAGACAGATTTGTGAACAATATTTTAGAGAAATAGGCCTTTTGTGTACATAGAAAAAGTCTTGGATCTTTGAGTTGAAAATGGGGGCAAAAAAGAGTGTTGCATTTATAATTTTGTTCAGTATAAATATAACAAAATATATAACAATAAACTTAATGAATAATTAAAAATTGCATGAATAAAATAAAAGTAACACTTAATTCTTATCTGTTGTTGTTGCAGTGTAATTACACAAATGATCGTGAGCAATATTAAAAAGACAATTTGCTCGCTGTAGGTTAAGGGTTAAGGTTTGGATTAAAATCATTAACAAATAAATAATTAAATAAATAAACTAATTCAGAAAATGTTTATTGTGTTAATATTTTGTGATAAAAGAAAAAAAAGGATAAAATAAAAAATAAAAATACTGCATTCCTAACCAGACCATGATTTTTTCCAGCTAAAGAACTTATTCAGATGTACCTTCAGCACTAACACAGGTGTCTGGCTGGGTGCTGATACTATATCTGTATATATGAGTTCAATAACAGTGCTGAACAAATCAACCTGGAGCATCTGGAAACTAGAGATGAAGAAAAGGGATGGCGCGTCCATGCATTATTGAATGCTCTAACCATATGATTGAGGGCAAATAACTTTAGTCTCACTTGTTTTATTCATACAGATGATGAGAGGCCGTGTCTTCACGAACAGGTTTGCTGAGGAGAGGCGGTCATGGGGAAAGCCCAGAGGAGGTTGGAGGCCACGGACGCAGTATCAGGATCTCTCAGTCTGAGGGTCAGCCCCGCGTGTAATGAAAGCACCGGTGATGTGTCACGCAGAATACAAAAATCACCGCCTAGACGACTAGAATGAAAAGCAGGACATCTACGTGACCATCAAAGCGTTTAGACACAGGGCCTAAAGTTCACACTCGCCAGACGCCAAATGAGAGTAAAAATCAGCGCTGGCGATTATATGAAAGTGTTCTTTTAAGTAATTCTATCGATGCCTAAGAACCCGATATGGCTTAGTGCAATTATACAATTGCAAATATGGCATAGTAATTATATAAATATGTAATCTGACGCGCTCATGATAATTCCCTGAAGTATTCTACCAAAATAAAAGCCTCTCAGCGTTTGAAAGCAAAAACAAACAACAATAAGCATACATATTACTATTGCAATATAATAATAATATCTGTATTGTTATAAATTACAATTATTATTAAATACTTTAAATACAGTTCAATTCATAATTGTATTCCCCAACTGACCTGAATGCCAAACTCGGCAGGATTTTTGGAGGAATAAGATTAGTTATAAACACGTTATAGACACAAGTTTATATATTTTTGTTCTTGGGTTGGGTTTTATTAGCATGTTTTATGATATCTTATGAGTTTTTTTTGTTGCTAATTATATTTAATTCTTGTATTTATTGTATTTTTTCTTGACTGTGGCATTTGGTTCAATATGTGTTGTTTTTAAATGTGTTTAATAAATAAAGTTTACATTTTTTTATAAAGTTAGAAATCTATTTGCACACAACTAATTAAAATGTAATTAAAAATGTTCTTCTTTGCTTGCTGCTGTTTTCTGCATGTCATTGTCTTTTCGACTAGGACTGAACTTGAACTAATCTAATCTAAAGTTAACCTCTAAAATGACCAATCTACCCAATTAGCACTGAGTGGCGAGCGGCGTTTAATCTGCTCTGAACTCAAACATTGACCTGCGCTAAAATCTTGGCTGACAGCGTCCTCGTTTATCTCCATCTCATCCGGCCGTCCTCTGGAGTCTTTTGTGTTGTGTCATGCTCATTTTGTCCTCTACTTAGAGGACGATGACAACCGAGTTCCTTTTATAAACCACAGCAGCAAGTACAGCTAATTATTCATGAGAGGTTGACAATGTGGCTTAACCTCCTCTAAACGCTGGATAAAAACTAAGCCAGGTTGAGTTCCACTTTCACAAAAACTTCCTCTGTTGCCATTTGCATTTAATCCTCTCCAAATTAAAGGTTGTTTTTGGCGTTGTGTGCATGGTTAGCGCTTCGATACACGCGGCTAATTCTTCACATGACATGCCGTGGTATTATAAAGTGTGCTACCTGTCATAAAGAAGGGCTTTTCGTTTTAATACATTTAATTAATAGTTGCACATCTGTGAGACGCGACTGAAATCTCATATGGATAAACAGATATATTAGCATGCTTGGTTCATTTACAAACTTATTACATCTCAATTAGCGTGTCTTGGCTTTGTGGGGATGATTGCTCTCTGGTCCCATTGCAGCAGCTGCCTGGGGACACGAAAGCCCAACACTCACGGTGACATATTCATTCTCGTTCCTGTCTTGAGCTCCACAGTTAGTCTCTGTCTTGCAAACTCAGAGCTGAAAAAGAGCAGTGAATCAGCTGAATTTAGACTAGGTCACGTCACGGTCTCGCTCATGACCGGAGCAACGGTTCACTTTAAGCTGCAAAAACTCCTGCTAAAGCAGTGATATATTGCATAAGACAGGCATTAATTGAGTATACAGCATGTTATAACAGCATTGCTGAGCTATTGATGCTGATCACTTGGCACAAGTTCAAAGGGTATTGTACTGGTTATATTTTTCTGGAATTGGTACGTTTAATGAAGAGGCTAAAACACAATGGTAAGTGGAATACGGTTCTTAAAGTGATAGTTCATCTAAAAACAAGACATTTCTTAACATTTATTCACCCACAGACCATCCAAGATATATGAGTTTGTTTCTTCATCTGAATAGTTTTGAGAAATGTGTCATTCCATCACTGTCTCAGCAATGGATGCTCTGCAGTGAATGGGTGCCGTCAGAATGAGAGTCCAAACAGCTGATAAACAGCTCCAGTCCATCAATTAACATCTTGTGGATCCAAATCCATCATTAAGAGTAACTTCTGGCCAAAACATGACTCCATACATTTAATCCATAATAATGCTGTCTCTCACATAAAAATGCACCCACATATTTGTTTAAAGTGTTTTTTGGACCATTTTTGCTCATAAACGGTGCTTGATCAGTGCATATTTCTCTCCTGATTCAGACCAGACGACCTTTTCACTGGAGAAAGCAATATTATGCATAGAAGACTTTGTTTCTTGTTTTGTTGATGTTTTTATCAGCTGTTTGGACTCTCATTCTGACGGCACCCATTCACTGCAGAGCATCCATTGGTGAGTAAGTGATGCAATGCTACATTCCTCTGAATATTCTCAGTCACCGAGGGTGAGTCAATTCTCTGCAAACCTTTCATTTTTGGGTGAACCTTAACATTTTGACAATCAAACTCAGGAGATATTTATAAACAGCTCAAACACTGATTTGCTAAAAGCAATAAACAATCTAAATGATCTATTAATCTAAATATCAATACATGAATCTAAATTAAACAGACAATGTTTATTACATTTAGAATATAAACTAAATCAGAAATAAATAAGAACTCCAGAAAATATTTTAAATGTATTGTGATTTAGTATCATATAGCATTTAATATGATTTTACTAACGCAACAATAACTGTAGTTATTATATATGGGAATTTGTTCAAAACTACTAAATTTAGTTATTACACATAACAAGGTTGAACATTCATCTTAAATTAAGCTTCACTAATACGTGCTATTGTGACAGATTCTCATTGTATCAAACACAGAACTTCAGGAAATACATGACACACACACAGGGGGAAAAACACAAGAGTTTACACAGACACAGACACACACAGACACAGACACACACACACACACACACACACACACACACACACACACACACACAGACACAGACACAGACACAGACACAGACACACACACACACACACACACACACACACACACCGGGTAACAAGGTTGAACATTCATCTTAAATTAAGCTGTCACTAATACGTGCTAATTGTGACAGATTCTCATTGTATCAAACTAACAGAACTTCAGGAAATATGTATGACATGCCATACTAAACATATCAGGGGAAAAAAACATCCGAAGAGTTTACGATCTCAAAACTGAGCTGTGAACCATTTTCCGCTGAACTGGGTGAAAATTCCTGCAAAAGCCACGAGACGCTGCATAAAATGGGGCATCACTTTCATAAATGCAACCATATACAATATCATGTTTTGCATCTAAATGAAAATCTGAGCACATCCATTTGTGATAAACTTACCTTGCTTTACTGGTAGAAAGCTGGAGCATGCACCTAACACAATGCATGGTCTCGTGACACATCTAAGACACATTTAAGAGTCAGATGACTCTCCAGCACTTCAATTAAAGTGAACAAATATAAGCGGTTTTTCAAAATTAACTTTCTTCTAATTATTATTATTTTTTATGTCTCAAAAGTTGGAAAGGGACACAAGGGTGATAAAAGACCCCAATTACAAGACTGATGATCAAATTCAGTCATTATGTACATTAATTAAAACTCCAGGCTTGTGCAATATTCATGTTATGCTCTCAATCGACTTGATTTGGCAGCTTTGCATCCCATTAGCATCTATTTCCAACAACTACGATTAATTCTTAATTATCCAGTGATGCATTCATTCTTTCCTGGCTGTGCTTTGTTGTTTCAAATGAAGCGCAACAGATATATTGCATTGTGGGATGGATCCGGCCATAATAATAACCACTGACCATGAATCTGCAGACGAAATTCAGCAGCAAACAACGTTCAACAAGGGGGTGAACGAGATGACTTAATATCCAACTTCATCTTGACGGACTGAAAACTAATTATTCTCTTTGATAATAAAGTTACATGTTTTTGTCCATAAATTCAGATTACAAGTCATAAACACTAAATATGCAAAGTCACCACCTGGTCCCATAAATATTAGATGGAGATGTTCTGATGTGAAGGGACTTAGCATGTCAGCCCATCTAACTAAACAGGCAAATGAGTCCACACTAGTCCCTGAAGCGTTAAAAAACGCGAAACAAACTCGTCCAAACGGCTCTCATTAACGAACGGCTCAATAGCGGAAGCTGGGAAAATCCAAGCATATGGTTATACTTGAACTGTTGCTATGATACCAAACGTGCATATTGCTGTAGTAATCGAAGAAATTGCAGAGAGATGGAAATGATTGATTTGCTCAGTCTTCCGTAGCTGTTATGATGATTATATAGCAGAGCGAGAGTGAAACAACGATATCAAGCACACGATCAAACACTGAGCGCAATGCTTAGAGAATGCCTATAAACAGTCATACATATCATCTAATTCATACATTATCCATTGTTCTCAACGAGCAAGCCTACAAATTCTCTATCAAACAATACAATAATGTCACTGCAAGCAGCAGTCAGTGGGTTTAGAGGCAACTGGGAACACAAAAAGGCTTTAAATGGGACATTAATGGGTCACTAGTATTCACAACTGTATGAGGTTTCCTTGAAGATGTTATGTTGCATTGATTGCACACACCACTTTTACAAGAAATCAGACCACAAAGCAGCGACTCAAAACCTCAAAATGTCCCAGTCAGAAATGAAAGAGCATTCCGGATGTATTTTAGTCCACAAAGTTAAAAGCTCATGTGAACACACTCTTACTAGCCGAACCCAGTCCCAAACTTCTGAGGCTTTCTGAAAACCTTTCCGCTCGGCATCACTCTGAAAACATCTGTGGTTTCTGTGGTGCCCAGTGAACACATAATGATGCAATTACATGTTGTGGTTAATTATTACATGCATATGGATAACACGTTATTTTATGTATTTTCCTTCCTCTAACCACAGGCAAGAAGCAGTGGTTGCCTTACATCATGGCAGCTAAAGCCTTGGGGTTTCTCTAATCGGAAGTTTGCATGCTTGATCACTGCAAGGCAAGAGCGTGGCACTTAACCCAGGGTTGCTTCAGGGGACTTCTTCCAGTAACAATGAATGCAAGATAAAACATTTTCTAAGTGAGTACACATTAAAACCCAAAGACACAGAGCATTGAGCATCCACAATCAAAAGAAGCTGTAAACAGGCAAATTCATTTGTATTTGTCCAGATTACATGTAACACAAGACACCTCGAAGCTGCTGTAGAATACTCCAAAAATAGAGAGAATAAAAATCTTTGTCTTATCTTATCTTAAAACACAGTTTGACATCCAGCAGGAGACTGTTTCATTAAACTAGTTTACCAAATAAGCCAGGCTTATTTCAGTTATTCTGACTTACTGTCACTTGATTTGGTTTCTGAAAGCAGAATGACCATAGCTCAAGCTCAGTCACTGTGGGAACTTGTGTCAGGTTAAGCTGAGCTCCTCGAACACGGACCGATAGGAACGCATCGATATTACCACCGACTCTCTCACATACAGCTAGTTGACTTTATCATTAGTCCAAAAATAAAAGTATGTTTAAAATATATAAACGTATAGGCTACAACCAACTGCATTTAATGTATTGTGCCGAAAATGCAATGACTTTCTTTTAAGATATATGAAAACATTTGAACATAGTTCATTCAGTTGATCAGCAGTTTCTAGCCATGCAGCTTTTCTTTCTGATTTTATGACAGCTGTACATTTTATAGTTATTTGTAGAGATTAAAACATTATAATCTAAAATTACTTTTTAAAGCATTAAAAACACAAAATTAAAAGTTAAAATCTCTGAATTAAAAATGAAAATAAATACTAGAAATCAGTCTACATTTGAACTGATAAGAGGAAAACACATTTAACTCATTTGAGCTAGTATGGCTATATTAGCCAGCTTACATTTGATTTACAGTTACTGCTGTCATAAAATCACACTTATATGTAGGATTCAAATTCTACAAGTGTCATATTTAATGTCCAACAACAAATATTTGAGCAGAATGTGGATTTAATCAGAATTATTGCGCTATTATTCTATTCTGCTCCGTCTGTGTAGTGCGCATGCACGCAGATGTGCTCGTTCACTCGCGTAAACCTCGTCCACTCCTGACAGAAAAATGGATATACACTGTAAAACATAAAAAGTTCAGAAATCTTAAAAGTTTAAGGCAACCAGCTTGAGCAAATGTGCTTTTTGTTGCATAAACTGAAAAACAAAATCTGCTGAAGCTGGTTGCCTTAAACTTTTCTCAACTTTAATTTTTTTACAGTGTATTTGCATGACTTTCTAACACTTAATTAAAAATATACCTGTGACATGTCAGTTATTCACGGAGGAAAACACAACGTCTCAAACGCATCGAACAGCACAGATATTCAGTGTTTGCCTTCTGATCTGATCCATGATCGACATTAAGAATAAGCGTGCACTTCATATTATCCTGACTCATTGAACCTGGATCCAATTAGTGAGATTGCGTGAACTTCAATTGTCCTTTATGAAACCGCTTTAGTCACGATTTATTTGTTATTTCAAGTCAGGATTTGGACTTTAATCCCCGCTTTTCTTATAGCGTCGTTTATGAAACAGCCCCTGATGAGCAAAAGAAAGCAAAGCAAAGAAGAAAAAAAAAGTACCTTACTGTATGGCATATTCTTCTTCTTACTTTATTACACGATATTCTATTAAACATCTCAACAAGATAATAGCACCTATAACGATGTGCTTACGTTTAAGATATAAATGCTGCTCTGGAAAACAGCCATAGCTCCATCGTAAAATAATGTGCTGTAACAGAATTTAAGAAACGGGAAAGCCCTATGCATTTGCTTGAGTATCCACTGATTCAGCGTTTTAGCCACACTATCAACTATTGTTTTCAACCTCTCAGAGCCTTCCAAAGGAGTTTATCAATAGTGTACTAGCAAGCGTCCGTGTCTCCACCCCGTCCTACTGACAATACTCTTTCCAGTTTCCTTGAAAGCATCTTTGACAATAGCTTTCTTCCTGGAAGGCGCTCTCTCTTCCCAAGTCCTGAGGTTGAAGACAGCCTCGGGTGGGCAGCGTGCCAGTCGTTAACACACCTGTTTGTCCTTCCAGCAGCATCGCCCCATTGATTGCTGAGTCAGACAGAGCGGTAGCCGTGTATTTGCCACGCTAACATGTGCAGCTCCCACACACACCCACTCAAACACAGTGCATAGAGTTCAGATGTGAAGACACGCATAGCAGCTGTGCAGGGACGCGGTACATGGTGTGACACTCCAAATACACTAGAAATGATGCTATGCAGATTTTGCTTTGACCCTTCATATTACAATGCTGTCCCGATTACAAAAAACAATTGCTTAACGGGAAAGTTCACCCCAAAATAATATTAAGTCTAATAAATGATTTAATCACCCATATTTAATTTCAAACTCATGATTTTCTCTTTTCAGAAAATACAAAAGATTTCCGATGAGTATTTCAACTGTCTATATTATGAAAGGCAATAAGGTTTAAATATTTAAGCTCCGAAAAGGACATAAAAGTTGCATGAAATGAATTCAAGAGACATTGATCACGTACACAAACACAGAACAAAGCTGAACTAAGTCAATATGAAATACAAAATCACCTTATCTATTTTCTATCATCTTAATTATCTTATTTAAAAAATATTTATTTATTTGTTTTTCTTTCCATAATTTTTCATCAAAATATCATACCTCCATTTATGCAGGACTTCAATTCTGTCTCTTTCTTATAAACGAGTCTAGTTTTCACTTTAGCTGGAAACTGCAGTGAATTTTATGCATACATAAGTTTTTTAAAGTTTAGGCAAATGCACATTTTTCTAATGAGCTTAGGTTGCCAAAAACCACGACATGCAGAGAACTGCAGGGACACTTGTATTTGCTGATTTAAAAAAAAATATTTGACTTGCCAAAAAATAAGCCATTCTCAAAGTACAATGATAAGAGCATGTTATTTGATAAACGTAAACCCCCGTTTTTCCTCTGAATGATCTGTGTCCTGTGACCACAAGCTGTTGCATACAAAACAGCCACATGCATATTACATAACACACATCCACACAGCCAGTCCGAGTGAGATGAACTTATCCCAGCTGAAATTGAACATGCTACTTATCTCTAGCAGCTGTGGCTGCTTGTCTAAATGGGATGTAATTTAGTCCTCATTAAACAATGCAAGCCTTAGGCGTTACGGCAAAGCCTTCATTTCAGTAAATAGGCCAGAGAAATACATTGCACAACGAGAGAAACAGAGTATCTCATTCACTCATTTTCCTCCGCTTCTTCATTGCCTTCTTTCCCTCTCTGTCCTTTCGATGACTCTATTCGCTAAAGCGTCCAGGACTATTTGTCCCCCTCTCTCGGGTGTGATGGCTGAAATGGAACAGTGCACAAGCAAATGTTTGCACTAACAGTACAACCCGAGAGTCCAGACGTGCAGGAGGCAACGGTGACCGAGTATGTGTGCTTGCCTTTTAAGAGGAAGAGAAGGCAAAGGGGTATATATGACTGTAGGATAGACAGAACGACAGACTAAATGATAGAACAACAGATAAAACAAGAGAAAACATTATAGAAAGAGAGAAATACAGATGATAGATAGATAGAGATAGAGAGAGAGAGAGAGAGAGAGAGAGAGAGAGAGAGACAGACAGACAGACACAGATCGAATGAAAGGAAAATGATAGATATATAGATAGATAGACAGATAGACAGACAGACAGACAGACAGACAGACAGACAGACAGACAGACAGATAGATAGATCGAATGAAAGGAAAATGATAGATATATAGATAGATAGACAGATAGACAGACAGACAGACAGACGAGACAGATCGAATGAAAGGATAGATATAGATAGATAGATAGATAGATAGACAGATAGACAGACTGACTCATACAGACAGACAGACAGACAGACAGATGAAGCTACAGACCAGACATAGACAGAACAACATGACCTAGATAGATAGATAGATAGATAGATAGCATGACCTGAACACTTCATTGTGAGAGTCACACATTTATTTTGCCATGTTCTATATTATACCCATTGTCTAACTTGTTACTGCTTTTGTAATACAAAGGTGCAGGATTCATCAGGCCAATAAAGCACTAAAAGACACTGCAACTGAGAAAGACAAAGGATGAGGCAGATACAGAAGAAGCAGAGTCTGACTGAAGGAAGGCTGACTGATTAAAAAACTGCCAGCTCCTCAAAAACGCAGCATCCTGACAGAAGCCCTGTAATGAGGCCAAAGACACATGTGCGTATGAAAGAGAGAGCTTTAAGCGGAGCCGGTCACAACTGGCACATGATTTATTCAGTGCGGGAGGGCGGGGGGTATTAAGGATTAAGACTTAGGATTGAAAGCGCCACCTGAACCAGAAAGAGAGCTCAGCTGGTACCTTCCCCACCTACCAGCCGCCCCGCTCCCCTGCCGTCCCAGAGGCCCCAGGGCGTGTGACTTGAAGGGCCGTTAATTGTCACCAAACACGGCTTTAATCACATTCCCCGGGCCCCCCGCCCTCTGGGGCGTGACTAAACCTCAACCACGCTGCTGACGCGTGCCGTCATTAACACCGGGTCCCATATGCTGTGGACAGTCCCGGCGAGGTCCCACAGGGCTCTGTCCTGGGCTCGCTGAAGAATTGATGCGTTTGGGAATTACACGCCGCGCTCTAATGAATAACTAAGTGGATCTACCGCCAAACTGGTGCTGCACTGTTACCCCTCCTCCCCTTTCATTAGTGAAGCTCTACCCCTAAACCAAACACACCACCTCTGGCACACTTACTCCACGCTTAGCATATGGCGGTCACGCTTCGAGGCGAATAAATAACCTTTAAACTTCCCAGGACGCCCCGTTCCTGTTTTTCCTCCTCCCTGTCTCACTCGTCCCCATACCCCCGCCGGCCGCCACACGTTTAATGCTGTCTTGCTGGCAGATTTTTATTGTCCTACCGCTCTGAAGAGAAAAGAGAGAATGTGTGAGTGTGGACGGGCGTGTGAAATAAGGGGGGTGTGAGAAGACTGAATGAGAAGTTGCCATAGCAACGGAGCCACACTGCTCTGCCGCAGTGAAGAAAGGCAGAAAGAGAGATTGGAAGAGTGAACCTGAGAATGGAGGGGGGAGTGAAGGATTTGACAGGATCCCTGCAGTCCGGTGAGGAAGCAGGGAAGGAGAGGGCTGGGACATCGAGAGAGAATCAAAGAGGAGACTGAGTGAGAGTGAGTTTGTGTCTGCGTAAGTATGACGATAGTCGATGCGTGAGGAGGGTCAGTTTGTCAGCAGTTGTGGAACAACTCTGAGACACCAGCAGTTAAAGGGAAAAAACTCCCTTTCCTTACAAATCAGTTTTTTTTCTGTCTTTTTCGCCGAAAACAGATAGCGCTGAATGTCATTGCCGGGTGTTCATGTTGAGACTCTCAAAGCTGAATGTCATTGCTGGTTGCTTGGATCAATTCTTAACATCGCCAGGGGGAGAATGCGGAAAGTTACACTTGGTCACCATGTTGAATTTTTACTGTTCTAATAACAATAGAATGTAAATGTAAATGTCTTCAATATGCATTCAATAGATGCACTTTCAGAAGATGCAGCTACACTACGTAAATGCACCTAGTTGTTCGGGTAACATTCGTTAACTTTTACCACACGTAAGGGAGCAATCATAGATAAGACATGGATGAGGAAAGCACAACTCTAACATTAGTTGCAATATTGCAACAGAGTGATCAAAATGTTGCTGCTGGCATTGGCGTCATCGCGTATGCTAATATTTGCATATATCATGGGATTTATATCAGTATTGCATTTATATGGCCAAGTGTAAATGAGATGTGCATACACAATCAATCTTATACCAAATAAATATATGTTTGTAATCTTTCAATAAAATGTAGTAACTCATTCCACCTCTGAAACATCTTTTTTTGTCTCTAAGCACATTCCAACCTCTCCCTTTCAATCAAGGTCAGTTTACATGATCTAATCCATCCCTAGTGGATGCATTTGGGTCCAATCCTACATTTATTTCTCACTGAATATGCTGTATTCTCAGGGACAGAAGCTGGGACGGTACCCTTTCAAGGTACATTAGGTACATTATTTGCCCCTAAAGGGTGCATTTTAGTACCTTAAAGGTACATGTTTGTACCTAAAATGTACATATTAGTACCTAAATGGTACTGGTGGATAGATTGACACCCTCCCGTGTTACCATGTTTTCACAAACGTGTACATGGTCATTCAGGGAATGAATCACACTCCCTAGTATCACTATCTGACACGATTAGAATATCATCTATGGCTACAGTACATAGTAAGCCACAGTACATTTAGTTAAGCCATTGTTTGACACAAATTATGTGGGTTTGTCGAAATTCATAAAAATCGCTCCTACATTACAATGAAAACTTTGATTAAACAAGCCCCGTAACCTTGACAGGAAGGCACAGTTTGCCTAAGCGCTGCCAGAATGACACCCGTGAGCGGATTCAGATCGAGGAGGGGAGCAAGGCCTGCTGACAGCTGTCTGGAGACACGAGGGCTTTGTTTACCCAGTTGTGAATATGCATTGCCACTCGAGTGGGTATACACAGGGATAAAGCAGTGATTGAGTACAACCAGAGAGACGCACACTCAGTAATCTGTACTCCTGTCAGGCACAGCACTGCGAAAGACACAAACTTTCTACTAAAGTCCAATCAAAGCAGGATTACAAGTGCCCTTGCTGTGCTGATAAATACGAGAGTGGAAATCAGTTTCCATATCATCATTCTAGACCCAGATTTTCATAAAAAGTGGTTTACGACTCTTTGTTTGATCATTCAGTCGGACTATAATCATTGCGATTGACCTTTTTGCATCCACACAGACGATACAACTGAGCAAAGATGTGAGGATCATAAATAGAAAGCTCTTTACAAGAAACACTCTTTATCCATGCTGCCAAAACTATGCAGGGGAGCAGTAGCCTTCCAGCACAACGGAAGAGAGACACTTGACCGTGAGTGGTTTCAAAGAGAGAGAGATGATGGGAAGGGTGGAATGGAGAATCACAAATAAAGTGAGAGAGAGACGGGGGCTCTTAAGGACTTGCCTTCAGCTTTGAATTATTGATGGATTCAAAATGCCAGAACACACAAGAGGACCTAAAGATAAAATGCAGAAAAATATGATTTGTTGAAGAGGTGCCGCCTACTGAATACACAGACTGCATTTACAGAAATAAGAATATTCCAGTATTAACTAGAATTTGGCCATATTCTGATTATGCATGCACAATCCAACTGCAATAATCCCATTTAGCATAATTCAGATTACTAGAAATCTGAACAAAACATTCCACATATGCCTGCATTAATCTAAGTGTTGGGTCGTGTAAACAAACACCTTATTTGGAATATTCACTGTAATGGAATATTAATTTATACCTGCATATGAGCAAACAAAAGTAAAAAAAAATGTAGTTTATTTCTGTGACCAAAGCTGAATTTTCAGCATCAATAATACTCCAGTCTTTAGTGTCACATGATCTTCAGAAATTATATTACGCTGATTTGCTGCTCAAGAAAAAATCTGATTATTATGATTATTACTGATGTCGAAAACAGTTCTGTTGCTTTATATTTTATGTGTAAACCGTGACTCTTTTCATCAAATATTCCTAAAAAAAGTATATATATATATATATGTATTTTGTTTAGGATTATTTGAAGGAATTTGAATAATTTATTTGAAATAAATATTGTGTTACATTATAAATATATTTTACTTTCACTTTTGATCAATGTGTAATTATTAATGCTTTTTAGTAAATTACCGTGCAAAATAAGTACAAATGTATCACTAAAAATTGCACAATTTAAATATATATATATATATATTTTCATATAGAAGAATGAATTTCATATAGAACTTCTTTTCAGAATAATGATGAATGTTAATTGTAAATATCAAGCAAAAGATTAAGTCAAACGTCACATGTAGAGTGTAAAATCAAGTTAACAGAGCAGTGAGAAAAAACGATCACTCGTTGTTGAGTGGTACTGTCGTTAATTGGCCGTTACATGTTCCACATGTCGGCGGTGCAGTGCTGTCTAACACAGACCGGATCGATGAAGAGAGCAGATGAGATTGAAGAATGAAGTGGCAGTGAGGAGTGAGATGACTGGGCCGGTCATACAGGAAAACCATGTCTCTGCAGTCTCTTTCTCCTCCCCTTTACTGGTGGGCTTGGATCTCCCTGTGTGGGACTATCCCCTCCTCTTTATGAGGGCTGGTTGCCTCACACAGCACTGCACAACACCGCCATCTACTGGCAGAGGCAGAACGCCATTCTCTCCGGCTCCAAGGTGTGGCCACTGCTCTGGAGGCTTCCTTTTTAGGCATCTCACGCTGCTCCTAACAGATTATGCTGTTTTGGATTTCTCATTTTGATCAAATTCAATGGCAGCATCTCATGCATCCCTTGGTCATCCCAGAATACATTGTGTCAAGCTCATCTGAGGGTGGTTGAGTCAAGGGCAATGCTAAATATAAGTATATTTAATTGATTATTAGTTGTTCAGCAACAGTCTAACATGCGCTGTGAGCATATATCTGTGATATATATATATATATATACACACACACATCATCTGAAAGCAGAATAAATAAGCTTTCCGCAGGTTTGTTAGGACAGGACAATATTTGGCCGAGATACAACTATTTTGAAAACTATTGAACATCTGGAATCTGAGCGTGCAAAAAAATATCCAAATATTGAGAGAATCGCCTTTAAAGTTGTCCAAATGAAGTTTTTAGCAATGCATATTACTAATCAAAAATTAAGTTTTGATATATTTACAGTAGGACATTTACCAAATATCTTCATGGAACACGATCTTTACTTAAGGTCCTAATGATTTTTGGCATAAAAGTAAAATCAAGAATTTTGACCCATACAATGTATTTTTTATGTATACATGCATATGTATATATAAATATTCTTAAAGATATTTCATTATATTCTCTTTTTCTTTGGAACTTAATAGAGAACAAAAGACAAGATTATTCACCCAAACCAATAAAACTAATTTTGTAGCACAAATAGTTCCGGTAATTCAAAATTAATTTTAATTTAATTTCATAAAAGCCATAATTATATTAAACAAAAAAAATATGAGGTACTAAGTCAACATTTGAATATACTTATGACAAAAAGTCAATGATGACAAAAAGTTGTAAAAGTTTAGAAAAAAAAAATATGGAAAAGTGAAAAATTAAGAGATCAAGTTATATTTATGAATAAAAAAAAAAATGAGAAAAAATGCAATTATGAAAAAAAAAAAAAAAGTTGTCAAAAATGATTCTATATTTTGTAATTAAGACTTTTCATCAAAATAATTAGATAAATGTGATATAATACGATTAAAAAACAGAAGTTAAAATGATGAGATAGTCAAAATTCTGAAATCAAAAAGTTAAGACTGACATACTAATTTGATGATATGAATTAAAAATCATGACTTAGTATGTCAATCTTACCTTTTTATCTCATAATTGTAACTTGTGTCATAAATACGACTGAGCCATAGATTCAACATGTTATGCCATGATTATGATACACCATTTTTTTTAAATGGCCTTCCATATCAGTCTCATGATAAATAACTGAAAACTTCTTTACTGTATCTATGTCTAGCGTAGCGCAGCATGTACTGTAGTGTTTGGGATCCGTCGTTTGAGAGGTTCCACGTCACTGACAGTGTGTACACTGACATCTCGACGGACTGAACGACTAATAGTCATTTCTATTCAAACTTTATCACATGACAGCTGCCCTCTCATTGGTGGTTGCTATCTCAGTGTGAATTTGCATAAAGCTGAACCCTGCTCAACTTTCTGTTTTGATGTTTATGACTCTTATTGAAAAAGCTCATTGCTTATGTAGCCAGTAGCCAGCTTTCTTGTTTGCACGAGCGTACCTGAGCAGACCAGTTCCTGCTCCATCACCCCGCAGCCCAGCACCTCCAACCAGTCGCCCTGGAAGCGCACCTCCATCTCGAAGGAGGGATGTGTGAAAGGGAAGTAGCAGTCCACCCAGCGGATCTCCAAATCTGCAAGACAGAAACAAACAGATGGAGGAGGAGAGCTGGACAGAGGAAGTGAGGAAAAACAAGTGTGAACATCACAGGATTCATACCTTCCCCGAAAAGGTGTCGCATGAGGCGCGTGAGAGCCTGTTTCAGATCGAACTCTGCAAGTTTGACAGCCTCCAGCGTGTGTGTCTCCTGTTTCTGAGGCGTGCGGCGGTCTCCGCTCTCAAACAAACACAGCTCCTCACCGTTCTCCACTCGAGCAAACAGCTATTAGAGAGAAAACAAATGTGTCTTTAACTGCACTCAGAACGATTTGAAGATTTCATCATGACTTCTCTGACACTTACACAGCCTCTTCAATACAGTCTGGATGCGTGAAATAAACAGCTTTCTCTACACAAATAAGAGTGTGTGTGTTTGTGTGTGTGTGTGGGGGGGGGTACTTTCTTCTATCTCAGTTTAAGAGGAAAAACTCTTCAAATCAACAACAACAAATTACATTACATTCACTGAATTTAATTCAAGTCTTGAAATTCATTTGAAACATCCAACGGTTAGTTTTTTAAGCAAATGGACAAAAAAGCAACATTTATTAACATTAATATTATAACAATAATATATGAATAAGAATGCATTCACATTCATAATGTATTCTAAAAATCTGCATTCTATTTTTCGCATTCATTATTCAAGAATTATTATTTTGTAAACAGTTCCATTTTTATGTTTATGCTATAAGCATATTGTATCCGATCAGCAAATTCTCATTAATGAGAAAATGTGGAAAAAAATCTATAGTTTGAATGTTACCTTGTTGTAAACATGTTATTGCTGTATTATTATTTTGTTATTAACTTAATGATTTTTTAGCAATTAAAAAATGAGGAATTCTTTTAAATTAAATGTGAACATGAACACCAAAAAAAGACGCAACAAATTTATATATCATTGCAAAAAATGTATGATATCATAAAATCTGAGAACTTCCAGTATTAATGAAATTTAATTACATTTCTTTGACTTTGTATCTTATGATTGCTCAAAAAAAGTAAACATTTATGACACCAATATTTGTATTACTTATAACAAAACAGCATTAACAACTTAAATATTACTCTGAAAAGTTATCAAACTGAATAAATTAATTTTACTTGCACAAACTTTACATTTCAGATGAAAAAAGGTGATTCAATTTTTCAAGCTGCTAAGGCTCGTTAACTGTCATACGTATTAATGTTTATCAACAAAATCCAAAATGTGTGTGTGTTATATGGCTACATTTTATTTTATATTTATGAAAGTATTGTGACACTAATATAACTTTATAATATATATTTTTGACACCTAGCTGCACTCTATACATACGCGGGTCCCAACATGACCTCAACACCAAACATGTACAACATGTTTCAATGTAATGAATGAACAAATTAATAAATGACTGAATTATGTGTATTCATGTCATTAAAAAAATATGCATTTTTTATCATTCCTTACATATCACTTCCGGGACCCGAAGGAATTATAAGATCAATATAATAATATATTATCAATTTTTTTATATTATTATTGTAATATTGTATTATTTATTTTATTATCAGACAAATTATATTATTATATATTATATTATATAAATAATGTGAAATTCACAATGTACTATAATGTAAAGTAGTTTACTGTAAAGTAATATTTTGGAGGAAAACCGGTTGATTCGGTGTTCATCGGTTGTTGATTAGATGAAGGCAGAAGTGGATGAAATAGTTGGAGAAGTCCTGCATATTTCACCAGAGAGAAGTCGTATGCTTCTCCAGAAGATTGAGAAATTAAGGCAACAAAACAAAACAAAAAGAAATGTACATGAATGCACTTATATATAATATGTGATTTATATATAACGAGTTTCCATGTCTAAACATGCACATTTTTTGTCACATTTCAAAGTTTTAGGCAGGCTCTCCTCCATTAAAGGAATAGTTCACCCAAAAATGAAAATTCTGTCATCATTTACTCCAAACCTGTATGAATGTCTTTGTTCTGCTGAACACAAAGGAAGATATTTTGAAGAAAGTTTGTAACTAGGCTGTTTTGGGGCACCATTGACTTCCATTGTAGGAAAACAAATACTATGGAAGTAAATAGTGCCCCAGAACTGCTCTGTTTCCCACATTCTTCAGAATATCTTCCTTTGTGTTCAGCAGAACAAAGACATTCATACAGGTTTGGAGTAAATGATGACAGAATTTCATTTTTGGGTGAACTATCCCTTTAAGGACACCATTCTAACCTGATGGTTTGAGAAAAGCCGCACTCCCTCCATCTGATGGAAGACAGGATAGTGGTTGGAGTCGATCTCATCTCGTCTATACACATCTCCAGCCAGCAGGAAGCAGTCCAGACCTGAGCGCACCAGCTCCTTCTGATGGGCGGAGGTGTGGGCCCGCAGCAGGTGTGTGCGGTTCAGGTAGTAATTGTCTCCTTTATTCCGACTGGGATGGTCTGGAGGAATGAGCAGACTGTTGAAGTTCTGCTCCACCGTCACCACCGGGCTGAGGTTGTCATGTACGGAGAAGAGCGGGTTTCCCGTGCGTCCGATGTAGGAGCGGTAGAAATGGTCTTTGATGCGCTCTTTAATAAGCCACAAGGGGTGGTGCGGCCGGTTGTGAAGCTGGCAGCCAACTTTAGACAAGATTTTATCTGTCACGTTGGTCATGTCATCTCGCGGGTAGACATGGCTGAAAACTTCTATTGAGTTTTCAGTAATCCGCGGCCGAGGAGCGGAGCTGTCCGTCGACAGACCCCTGCGGGGGTGGAGTTTGTGGGCGAGAGAACCGGTCCGTGTGCAGTTAGCCGGCCAGTGATGGAGTATGTGTTTGAGAAGAGACTGGGAACTCTTGTAAAACATCATCGCAGCTGATCCATGAGTCTGTAAGAAAAGAGAGGAAAACGTCATATGTGAACTCTTCAATGGCTTCAAAGTGAATCAAATCAGTGCTAAATGGGAATGGGGAAGAATCAATCAGTCAACCAGTGATGCAACTATTGAAATAAAGTCAACTAGACTTTTCTTTTCTTTATTGTACGTATTTAAAGGTGAACTGATGTTTGATATTGAGGTACTTTCTTGTATCCAATGTTAATAAGCAGCAAAAACAATTAAGTCAAAGTAATTCTTCGGGCAATTCTCCTGAAATCTATAATGGATCCAAACAATGCCCTGTTTATTTTAATATTCAATCAACTGGACACAGCAACAACTCAACCAATGGCGTGAGTTTAGGGGCGGGACTATATGTTTGTCTGACCAATAGCAGGAGGGCATTTTGCAATTTAATTTTGGTAATACAGTCCTTTCTCTTTGGAGAGAAAACATTTATGCTGCCATTTAAATAAGAACTGTTATAAATAATATTAATACAATAATACATAATATAGCATCATGGGTTGTGTAAAAGTTTGGGGCTGGTAAGATGTTTAAATGTTTTTGTAAGAAAAATATCAATGTTGAATTTATTTAATAAAAAAGATAGACAGATAGACGTCTTTACTGTCACTTTTAATCAATTTAATGCATCCTTGTAAAATAAAAGTATTAATTTCCTTAAAAATTGTATCTTACTGACACCAAACATTTGAATAGTAGTTTGTAATTTAATGTCTAATTTACTGTCTAGTGTGCTACAACTTTCTCAAACAGATGAATTGCAGCATATGGAAAAGAACAATTCATAATGCAAAATATGCAGGATTCATAAGACGCTGTCTTTAAATGTATCCCATTTAGGAGCACTATCTATAACGCCATTAAAACACTGCTTTTGTAACATTCACTAGCTCCAAATACTGTCAGATATCAATAAAAGATTATAGGCTATGTATTCAGCCTGTTTATTAGTTATATCTGTCTGTTGTCTTATTGAAGGTCTGCACTTATTGTCCATATACTGTTCGCTGAGTTATAACATATAAAAAAAGGTTGTCTTTGTTATTTTGTTACGACCACTTTTCGTGATCCAATCAATTCCTTGAGATCACCTCCTGGAATCAATAAATACAAAGTTGTGAAACAATGTTTAGCATTGATCAACCGACTACTGATCAGCAACCCACTGACTGGTATGCACAAAATGCTAATGCTACATGACATGTTAAGAGCACATACATGAACTCATTTGCTGTCTGCTATTGTAGCCTCTCTGCTTCCTCTGTATTGCTCTGGCAATAAACGCTGTTGTGCATGTAATGGAGAATCTCAGGCATGCTGGGCTTTAGTCGAGCAGTGTGAGAGTTAGATTACATTACTGGGATGTCAGATGAGTTCGTGCACAAGGGACTTAACCTCAGAAACCTCTGGTGAGATGTGCGGTGCCTGTTCTGACTTGTGACATAGAAAGAAAGGCCCCGCGAGAGAGAGCTGATGTGAGAGCTCAAGACACACACACACACACACACACACACACACACACACACACCACACATTAACGTGAGATCTGATATCATCACACAGCGGGCTCAATCCGGGGTGTCATAATACACCGTGGACGTGATTTATGGGGAGTGCAGTGTAATTGAATTAAGGGTGGTCCCATCCTCATTGCCCCCCTTTGATTTCCTCATTTTGTTTCATTTTCTCTGTTCCTGACAATCTCGGTCCTCTTTTTATTGTTTGTAGCCTCACAATGAAGTCCTGTGGTGGTACAGTGACCGTTTCAGATGGTAATACCATAGTATTAGGTGATTACCTTAATCATGTACCATAGTATTTACATGGTACAATGCTAACCATGGTACATCTACTAAATCTCATAACCCTAATGTTAAAACACCTTAGTATGGCACATGCTATTCACATGATATATTCCAGTAAAACATGGTAATATGGTACTTTAAAGTAATTAGAAGAAAGTGCAACAAAAAAAGTCCATCTATGATACATTTAAGAACAAGCAACTGGTCCAAAATATGTGGTCCAAGTCCGAAAGCATGCTGTTACCATTAAGATTACTTTAAAGCCATGTTATATAAAACATGTGTGGTCCAAAACATGTGGACCAAGTCATAAAACAAGGCATTACCGTGGTATTTCATGGCGCTTTAAAGAATACCATGGTACAATTATGGCACTTGCTATTCTCATAATATACATAAAAAATAGGCAAGTAGTCCCATGATATATGTTCATAATAAAACATGGTAATATCATGGTACTTTAAAGTAAATAATAGAATATCATGGTACATATGTGGAACATTCAAAACAATTAGCAATTCCTGTGGTGCAAAATATGCTGATTTAAGTCCTAAAACATGACATTACCATGATATTTCAGGGTACTTTAAAGAATACCATGGTGCAATATGGCACATGTTGTTCCCATGATATATATTCAAAATAAAGTCGGTAATACCATGGTACTTTAAAATAATTCAAAGAAGAACCGTGATGCATCTATGGTACACGTTGAAATAATGTGGTCCTAAAACATGACATTACATATTTCTAGGTACTTTAAAAAATGTCACGATACAACTATGGCTCATGCTATTTACATAACATATATTCAAAATAAAATATGGTAATGGTACTTTAAAGCAATTCAACGAAAACCATGGTATATGTTCACAAATTGTGCAACTGTAGTCGTTGAAAACATGTGGTCCTAAAACATATATGTTTGGATACCATGATAGTATCGTGATATTAAGTGCATTTTAACCATAGTTCACAGAATACGGTACAATTAAGGTGTATGTTGACAGAACATCCCTTAATTCATGTATAAAACACTGTATTACCTTGGTACTTTGAAGGTCATTTTCTTTAAATAATGGTAAGACTGGTATGTTTATTGAAGACGCGTGTCCAAAAAAACCAATGGTACAACCACAGACACTCTTATAAAACAATATACCATAACATCATGTTGTTTTATACACATCTACAATAAACATACCAGTCTTTTTTTGGTAGTATCATAATATTCTTGGAAGCACTCTGAAGTACATACACTTAAAAACAATAACATGGCATTGCCATGGGAGACCAAGGTACATCATAGAATACCATGGTACAACTATGGTGCATGTTGAAAGAACCATGCTATTCTTGCAATGTCCATTTTAAGGTAACTTACTTCAAGTAATGGTAAGACTTGTATGTTTGGTATGAAACATACCCCAAAAAATCTATAGTTTTTGCTACTTTTGTCACTGTCCATTCCAGTTGCTCTATTTGGGAGTCTCTGATATGTGGCCATCTTTTCTTTTCCCTTCCTTGTCTGGCCTTTCTATTAAGTCACATCCTCACTCGTTAAGAATCCCTCCTCACTCGTTCTTTCTCTCTCAGAGAGATTTAACGAGCTGCAGGTTTGACTCAGGTGCTGGATGTTCTGAGGACACAGGGGAGAGCAGGGCTGTATTTATCCCAGACTAACAGTTCTTCTTTCGCTCTGCCCAGCGCAAATATTTGCTTTGGCCAAGCAATATTTTATGAGGCAGAAAGAAAGGACAGACTCATTTTTTCCTCCCTTCTCATCACTCTTTCTCTCTGGATCCAGTGAGCAGCACAACATAGAGGCACTGTGACTCTGAGAGACGTATGCACTCTCAGGTACACATGCATACTGTCAAGACTAAGAGCGTTAGGAGAAGCTGCAGGTACAAAGAGAGCGTGTAGCACTGCGGTGTCATTGCAGTATGACAGTGCTCAAGATGCTGCTCCAGTTAAGACCTCGCTTTTACACCAAGATTCAGAGAGTATGAAAACAGGATGGCATTTTGACAATATACAACCAGTCCAGTCATATACATGGACACAAACTAATTCAATTTTCTTAGGATCTTAAATAACGCCTGACTAAAGGCTGACACAAAAAGTTTTGAAGATAATAGTACATTTATGGAAGCCTTTTTCCACCACTGAATACAAATAAAAGAGGTAATTGCGACTTTTTAATCTCAAAATTCATATTTTTTCCCTCACACAATTTTTTCAATTAGACTTTTCTCAGAACTGTGGATTGTAAACTACATTCAGAAATGCGTATTAGAAACTCTTGCACTGTTAAAATTGTAAATTTGAGATCCAAAAAAGTCATAATAAACGTTCAAATTACAATTGTTGATTACAAGCACCATGGTCTAACATGTAATTGAAAGAACCGTGGAGTACTGTATGTGACAGAAAATACATGTCCCAGGTTTCAATTTCACATTCAATAAAGTGTCAGAATTGTGAACAGATTTGCTGAAAGATGCTACTGCATAAAGTCTGGGAAATGTTGCAAAAAAGTAAAAATAAAACATTCTCTCTATGGTTAAATACAGATTTCACCAAAATGCAGTATTTTGACTGATTGAGTTAATAAAGCCAGAAAGCGCAGCGGTCTCACTGGGTCTCATTATATAACTGACGGTCAGTATTTCTCAGTGAGTTTTGCTTTAAAGATAATATCTCGCAATTGTGACTTCAGGGTTTTTTTTTTAGAATCACAAGTCTATATCCCACAACAGAATATGCGGGGCAATTGTGATTTATAAAGTCAGAATTGTGAGACAAACTTATAATTACAATATATAAATCTGACTTTATTGCTTGCAATTGCAAGTTTAGCCTAAATGTTACAATGCTGACTTTAGAACTCAAAATAGGGAGTTTACATCTCACAATTGTGAGAAAAAAAGAGTTTGAATTGCAAGTTTATATCACGCAGAAGTCAGAATTGCTAAATAGAAAAAAGTCTGAGTGACTGCGACAACGAAACTATTAGTTCAGCGATGGAAACCCCCTCATGTCATGACCTGGAGATACTACATCTGGAACTATCATTTACATAGACTAATCATTTAATATACTACCATTACATTTGATGTTATTATTACTACTAATCCTATTATTTTGTATTCATTGATGGAAACAGGCTTCCATTTAAATTTGTGTTTAGTAAAATGTCGCACTGTAAAATTGTAATTATGACATGTAGATTTTTAATCCAAGACAAAGTCCACTAAATATAGACGTCATAATTACAATTGTATGATTACATAGCACCATGGTACTAACTTGGTACTCTTGAAAGAACTGTGGAGTACTGTATGTGAAGTAAATACATGTCCCAGGTTTCAACTGTATTCACATTCATATTTAAATGTGTCAGATGTGTAACAGTTTGCTGAACAGATGCTACTGCATAAAGTCTGGGAAATGTTGCATATAAAAGGTAAAAATAAAACACTCAGCAGACGTGTCTCTCTACTGGTTAAATACAGATTTCACCATAAAAGCAGTAATATTTGACATTGATTGAGTTAATAAAAGCCAGAAAGCGCAGCGGTGCTCACTAGGTCTCATTATATAACTGACGGTCATGTATTTCTCAGTGCAGTTTTGCTTTAAAAGATAAATTCATCCATTTGTGACTTCAGGGTTTGTGCAGTGCCTTAGTGAAATGCAAATATTCCAACAACAGCTGCGGGGCAATCTTGTTGTATTAGAGCAGAGGCGATAATGATGACCAGGGTCTGAGAATTATCATAAATTATATAAAATCCTGTGTTTGTCCTGATCCATTGATCATGTTGCTAACCCGAAGAAGCCCAAATCTCACTGAGATTCTGAGTCAGCCCACACATAGCTCGTTTCCAACACGAAGAAAGCTAAATTTCCGCTACCAAGCGTTTGTTTGTACACAGTAATTAGAATTCTTAGTGTCTTGGCTAATTAGAATAGTATGGCATTGTGCTCAGCAAAAATGTAGTTCACCCAAATAGCCTTCAGTCATAGATGTAGAATAGTTGTTTTTTTCATCAGAATCGATTTGGGGAGATGTTGTATTACATCCCATGCTCAGCAATGGATCCTCTGCAGGGAATGGGTGCCGTCAGAATGAGAGTCCAAACAGCTGATAAAAACATCACAATAATACACATAATAATGGTGTGTGGTGAGCGCATACACTTGATTGGCTCTGTGACTCTCTCTCCTCTCCACCTGTAGCTGGTGTGTGGTGAGAGCATACACTTGATTGACTCTATGACTCTCTCTCCTCTCCACCTGTAGCTGGTGTGTGGTGAGCGCATACACTTGATTGGCTCTATGTCTCTCTCTCCTCTCCACCTGTAGCTGGTGTGTGGTGAGCGCATACACTTGATTGTCTCTCTCTCCTCTCCATGTCTGGTGTGTGGTGAGCTCTCTCCTCTCCACCTGTAGCTGGTGTGTGGTGAGCGCATACACTTGATTGGCTCTATGACTCTCTCTCCTCTCCACCTGTAGCTGGTGTGTGGTGAGCGCATACACTTGATTGTCTCTATGACTCTCTCTCTCCTCTCCACCTGTAGCTGGTGTGTGGTGAGTGCATACACTTGATTGGGTCTCTCTCCTCTCCACCTGTAACTGGTGTGTGGTGAGCTCTTGATTGGCTCTATGACTCTCTCTCCTCTCCACCTGTAGCTGGTGTGTGGTGAGCGCATACACTTGATTGGGTCTGTGACTCTCTCTCCTCTCCACCTGTAGCTGGTGTGTGGTGAGCGCATACACTTGATTGGCTCTATGTCTCTCTCTCCTCTCCACTTGTGTGGTGATTGTTGGCTCTATGTCTCTCTCTCCTCTCCACCTGTAGCTGGTGTGTGGTGAGCGCATACACTTGATTGGCTCTATGACTCTCTCTCCTCTCCACCTGTAGCTGGTGTGTGGTGAGCGCACTGGCGCCGTTGTCCTGCGACAGCCGCCGTCGCATCATTGCTTGACCCCCCTCCCCCCACATGATTGTAAAACGCTTTGGCTGTACAGCAATACACAATAAAGTGCTATATAAATGCATCATTCATTCATTAATTTTAGTAGCCATGGCTTGAACTTAAAACAACTTCAAGAATGCATTTGTTTCTTAAAAAAAACTAAAAACTTTTGGCTTCATAAGATGTTAAATGATGGACTGGAGTGGTGTGGATTATTGTGATGTTTTTATCAGCTGTTTGGACTCTCATTCTGACGGCACCCATTCACTGCAGAGCATCCATCGGTGAGCAAGTGATGCAATGTTATACATTTCTCCAAATCTGATGCAGAAACAAACTCATCTACATCTTGGAAGCCTGGTGACGATTACATTTCAGTAAATGTATTGTTTTGGGGAGTGAACTATTCTATAAGTTTACAAAAATGCTTTAATGCCCTAAACAGTAGTCTTGGATAAATTGGCCTCACTGGTTATTTTGGTTTGAGACGAGACAGGGAAACCTGACTGTAGATCTGGCCAACATCATGTCCTAACTACTACAGCAACAGTCCGAGTGGACGTGTGAGAAGATGGAAGAGTCTTCTAGCACAGAAGACAAACGTCTGTATTAATTAGACCTGGCGAGCGGGCGCAGAGGTTAATGAAGTCAGTCTCATGCTCTTCTATCTGGTCACATCTGCTGCTCAGTGTGTGCTGAAGAGTCAAAGGTCATTCATCCACCTGCGACAACTCAGCATGCATGCAGCAAGATATACAATACTTTATCCTCATCTGAAAGACTCTTCTGAAGAGTTTCAACTTTGCTGCAAAGTCGAGAACTGGATAGCCTTGTCATATTCTCCAGTTTATGGCCCCTCCTTGAGTGGAGAATGCACCAAAATTAGAAATATTGGCTAAAACCAAAAGCTGAAAGGACAAAAATAAATAAAAGGAAAATTTCGTTTTTTTTTTATTCTACAAATTATATTGAAGTTACAGTATGTATTTTGTTTGTATTAATGAATTAATGAATAAATAAATAAATAAATAAATAAATAAATAAATCATACGAGTACAATTATATAAAATAAATCAAATAAATTATTTAATGTGTACATATATGTGTTAACATGTTAAAATTAGTCCTCTCAAAATTACGTATTTGAATTATGCTACACAATGTGACTGAATTGCAAAATTCACTGCAAACTTTGTGATCATGAATGTTTTATAATTGGGTGATTTTATTCTTAAATGATTTGGTGGCTGAAATGTTGCTGCTTCTCTAATGGGATGGATTTCTGCATGTTCAGTGAAATTAAATAAATGAAATAAACTGAATGAAATCTAATGCTTCGCTGCAGTGCTCAGATGATGTCACTGTTATGCTGGCAAACAAGCCAGTGTAAAGAGGCGTATAGACACAAAAATACACAGAGCTTAACAGAACTAAACTAGATACAAAATACAGGAGTCTCAAGACGTGTTTTAGCACTCAGGCATGTCGCTGCTCGCCAGAGATTCACGATCACAGACATTTCTTTCTGAAGCTCTTTTATAGCAAACAAAAACAAAACAAAGAACATCTCCTCCACAATTATAATGCTCCTCCAACATTATTACAAACCAAACAAAACAAAGAACATTATATATTTTGTATACTCCTCCACAATTATAATATCAAACAAAAACAAACAAACAAACAAATGCTCCTCCACCTTGATAATTATTTTATATCATTACAATAGACATGTTACAATAAACGTTCAATATGCCAAACAAAACAATGCTCCATCTTATAACTATTTTATACCAAGCAACACAAAACAAAAACAAAATGAAAATGCTCTTACACCATTTGTATTATTTGAAACAAAACAAAACACTGTTATGAGACATTGGAATAACCAATCATTATGTTTAAGATATTTGTGCTGCCACCAGCTGCCACCAAAACTCACACAACAAAAGTTGAACTATTTTTAGCTTGACACATAAAAACAGTCTTGACGTGAGATGCAGCAAACCATGATGCACCATCCGCCTGACGCATACGTAAATAGACCATCAATTAAAAAAACAACCCAGACGGAGTGCAAGAATGTGTCCTATGTGTTACATTATCCATGTAAAAACAGAGTCAGCTTCTTGAAGCAGACTTTTAATAAACGTGATAACCGCTAGCTGCTAATAGCAGCTGTGAAGCAGTCATTCCTGTGCTCTACTTCGTAATAGTGCAACTCAAGGAACTTGAGTGTGATACACTAACTGTACAGCAATAAATATAGATGTAACAATACTTGTAAATCATTGTGTTTTCACACCCATAACTAGTAAACACAATCATGGGATTGTTTCATGGCCATTCTGAAAAGGTCATTGGTCTCGAATGCCCCCATTTACTCTCAAAGAACTTGGCTATTGGCAACTGTATGCATAGTGACATTACAGCTGAATCAAATGCATTGTGAAATTGTGGGATAGAATTTAACTGAATGACCTGAAGACATTATTTGATGTTCACTTTAAGGAGCTCTCTTTAATCAAACATAATGCAGTTGGTTAGATACAGTAGATCACGCTCTTTGTCTCATTGCTCATCTGACCCAACTTCTTTTTAAACATCAAAAATCCAAATGACGTTGAGATCTTTCAGGTTTTCACGAACATGATACAGGGATCTTTTGGGGATCAACCAAAGTCGTAGCTGAAGACTTGCAGTTCTGTAACTTCTGTGTGAAGCAGCCAATTCTGTATTCTCAGAGAGGTGGAATTGTCTCCAGAGCTGTCCGTGTTCGCCTCACCATACATCTACTAATGCATTAGCTTTAACAAGACGCATAAGCAGACAGTGTGAAGCCAGATGCAGTTTTATGTGATTTCAGGCCAATTTAGTTAAAATCCCCAGGAATAGACATAACTCAGACTCACAGCTTGCAAATGTACTTAAAGGGATAGTTCACCCCAAAATGGGCAGTTATTATCACGCTGATGTATGTTCGAGTGTTTGTTTTTCGAATAAGTTTGCTTTTAGATTGCATTGCTTTTAGTTATTTGACTCGGGCTCAAATTAATCATTACTGCACAGACTCTGGCTCCAAATGAATCACTACAGCGCAGACTCGGCTCAAATGAATCACTACTGCGCAGACTCAGGCTCCAAATGAATCACTACTGCGCAGACTCAGGCTCCAAATGAATCACTACTGCGCAGACTCGGCTCAAATGAATCACTACTGCGCAGACTCAGGCTCCAAATGAATCACTACTGCGCAGACTCAGGCTCCAAATGAATCCCTACTGCGCAGACTCAGGCTCCAAATGAATCACTACTGCGCAGACTCAGGCTCCAAATTAATCCCTACAGTGCAGACTCGGCTCAAATGAATCACTACTGCGCAGACTCAGGCTCCAATTGAATCACTACAGCGCAGACTCGGCTCAAATGAATCACTACATCGCAGACTCGGCTCAAATGAATCACTACAGCGCAGACTCGGCTCAAATGAATCACTACAGCGCAGACTCGGCTCAAATGAATCACTACTGCGCAGACTCGGCTCAAATGAATCACTACAGCGCAGACTCGGCTCAAATGAATCACTACAGCGCAGACTCGGCTCAAATGAATCACTACTGCGCAGACTCAGGCTCCAATTGAATCACTACAGCGCAGACTCGGCTCAAATGAATCACTACAGTGCAGACTCAGGCTCAAAATGAATCACTACATCGCAGACTCGGCTCAAATGAATCACTACAGCGCAGACTCGGCTCAAATGAATCACTACAGTTCAGACTCGGCTCAAATGAATCACTACTGCGCAGACTCAGGCTCCAATTGATTCACTACAGCGCAGACTCGGCTCAAATTAATCACTACATCACAGACTCGGCTCAAATGAATCACTACAGCGCAGACTCGGCTCAAATGAATCACTACTGCGCAGACTCAGGCTCCAAATGAATCTCTATATGCAGACTCTGCTCAAATGAATCACTACTGCGTAGACTCAGGCTCAAATGAATCACTACTGCGTAGACTCAGGCTCAAATGAATCCCTATATGCAGACTCAGGCTCAAATGAATCACTACTGTGTAGACTCCGGCTCAAATGAATCACTACTGTGTAGACTCAGGCTCAAATGAATCACTACTGTGTAGACTCAGGCTCAAATGAATCACTACTGCACAGACTCAGGCTCAAATGAATCCCTATATGCAGACTCAGGCTCCAATTAATCACTACTGTGTAGACTCAGGCTCAAATTAATCACTACTGTGTAGACTCAGGCTCAAATGAATCACTAATGCGCAGACTCAGGCTCCACATTAATCACTACTTCACAGACTTGGGCTACAAATGAATCACTACTGCACAGACTCAGGCTCAAATGAATCACTACTGCGCAGACTCAGGCTCCACATTAATCACTACTTCACAGACTTGGGCTACAAATGAATCACTACTGCGCAGGATCGAACTCCATACGAATCGCTAATGCATAGACTTGGGTCCTAAATGAATCACTACTATGCAGACTCGGGCTCCAAATTCATCACTACTTCATAGACTCGACCTTCATGAATCACTACTGCGCAGACTCAGGTTCTAAATGATTTGCTACTGTGGTGATTCAGACTCCAAATGAGTCACTACTGAGCAGACGGAGCAGTGGAAGAGAATGGAGATGCTTCGTCCATTTTTTTTCCAGTCTAAGGGCTGGAGGCTCTAAATGAATCAGACTGGGGCTGCAAATGAATCACTACTGTGCAGACTCGGGCTGCATATGAATCACTACTGTGCATACTCTGGATCCAAATTAAGTACTACAACGCAGACTAGGGCTCTATATGAATCAGAACCATGCAGACTCGGAATCCAAATTAATCACTACCACGCAATATCAGGATCCAAATGAACCATTACCACACAGACTCGTGCTACAAATGAATCACTACTGAGCAGTTGGAAAGGAATGGACTTTGTCCATGTTTTATTTTTTCAGTTTATGGGTGGCGTTCATGTGCTTTTCCACCGCTGTGTGCGGAGTGAGTGGGGCTCAGGCGAGGCCTCTCTGGAGCCATAATTCACAGGACTCTTGCCTTCAGACGGCGGACGCCACCACAGCACTCAAGCACCACTCCAAGCCCTATCAGAGACTGCCAAACACACTCACACATGACCTGGCACACACACACACAAACACACATTTGCTTGCAGGCGTCAGTCAGTGTCACCTGCTTTGGGAATAGTGTGGATGGCAAGTGATCTGTAATTAGTGGATAAAAAGTGAGGGAAAGAGAGCAAGCACTGCAGCAAACACATGTAAACACTATCTAGCACTGTAAAATCAGCTCAGGTTTTTAGGGTGCAACAGTTTCAACACTTGGAACCTCACATGAGCTCCTACTTCTGGAGGAATTCTGTAATGCAGACACTGCAGTGTCATAAATCTTAATCCAGCGACGGCTGAAAATCTTCTATCATGACATATTTCAGAGGAAAATATAGAATCTGGCTCTCTGTACGATAACCCTTGTCACTGAGCTTGTCCCTGTTCATAAATTCTCAGTTCAATGTGTAGAATAGACAGATGGTGACGATTGATTGGCATCTAATTGTGATATATTGAACTGATTACCAATATGCAAAGTTTAAGGTTCAATCGTGTGACGATGCAGGGGTCCTTTATTCATTTCATTATGATAGCATGGAATTTTAGCCCTATCAAAAATAAATACCTACATGAAATAAACAGCCTTTACAACAGCACTGGGAAAAGCCATAAAGGCCATTCTCACCAGTGAGATACTTTCTGATATTTTCTGGAATTTTGTACCTAACAATAATTAGACAATAATTTGATAAGTGTGTTGTTATGCCAGTACCTCAGCAGGTTTAAGACTGTTGTTCACAGCTCAGTCCCAAAGCTTTTGATATTTTTCATATTCTGTGTGGTGGTTAGTCTGCAGCAGTAGCAAGAACTTTGCCAATAAGTTTAAATAGATTTTATTGGCATTTTAACATTATAACACCAGATTTGTTATCATTAACCTGAAGTTGCAAATGCTAAATAATGTTTTGATGTTTTTAAAACAAAACCTTGAATACTGATACTTGAAATGATAAAATAAATACTAAATATGAAATTAAAATTGCCAGTAGATGGTGGCAAGTCACTGCATGAGTTAGTCATTGAATCACTCACTCAACCGATTCATTGAAACAGCGGATTCATTCAGTAATGAAACACCATTGTGTGTTGCTCAGAGGTTTAAAACGCTTCTTCTGTGGCTTTCTTTGGAACTATTTTCAGTGGTGAAATACAGCAAAAGCAGGGACTGTTTTGTCTAAAATATAAGTCACTTAATATTAAGTTCTTGTGTATTGAACTGTTGCACAGTGTAATGTCAATATCACATTTGCAATTGTGCTGATATTTGGAGAAAAACGTTACTCTTTATGTGATATTGATTAACTATATTAGATGATATAAATATAAAATAGAAGAGCATACAGGACATTTTTGCCCCATATCTTGAATTTTGGGGGAATTCTAAATGTATTTTATTAGAATAAATCACACAGTGGACGTTAAAATAATGTTAATCGCACTCTCTTACCATATAGATCATAAAAAAGTTACACAAACATGAAAATGAGTGCCGCAGCGAACGAGGAAATAGGACAACAGTTTTTTGGATAGTATAAGTCTACTGTCAAACCAATGTTCTGTGCGGGTCTCACGCATTCACCCTGTTAAGAGATAATTGTTAAGTGTTCATTCATGTCATTTTAATTATTTGCTAGACTGAAATTTTAAGTTTAAAATATTTTTTTTTAAATGTAATATATTTTTCAGTCATAAAAAATATCAATAATTATCGGCATTGGGAATCAGATGGCATGACATTTATCCCCCCCCTCCCTCTGGTCCCCATGCTATTTTAAGAGAGCCAGGTTGGCGTGGACGTTATGCCATACGCCTGTGCCCAAGCCTGATTGGCCTGCGTGTGTTCAGTCACTGTGGGCACCAGCGGATCCATGCAGAGCCAGGTCACCCTCAAATGAGCTGGCATCACAGAAAGGTCCAATGGGCAGCAAACAGAATCACTAATGTGAGAGAGTATACAACAGGTCATACTGAGAGAAATGCTGCCAATGGCATATTCTGCGTCTGCTGACTGCTGTCTGATACCTAGCAGAATATTTCAGCACCTTGGACCGTAACGACATGCTGCATTATTGTGCCACTCCTAACAAGTAACTAAATACATTTAAACATTTATCAAAAGTAATGCATTGCCTAAGGTCGTGTCAGAACAGACCAGAAGCGCTAGGCTTAAATTCAAAGTGTTGTATTTTACTGTGCACAAAACTCAGCTTGGATTCTACATGACTTGATTATTATGGGAGTAATTTCATTGTGCTGCTCTTTCGTAGTTTAGACAAGGTGTCACATAGATGCAAAGAGCTCTAACATATCTGGGAAAAGCTGTTTGCATTTCCACTCATATCAAAAACAGCTGATGTAGATGCAGCCATGAAGTGGCTGTACATTTTATAAAGACTTTAACATATGCAATGCAATACAATTCAATGCAACAAAATGCAGTGCAATGCAATAAAATAAATGAAAAAAATGCAAAACATCAATTTTAGAATCACTCTTGAATTGCAAGATGTAAGTTGTTTTAATTATGCTGGATCTCAGTGCTGCATTCGACACTGTTGATCACTCGATCCTTTTAAAACGCTTGGAGTGTGATGTAGGCATTAAAGGAACAGCTTTAAAATGGTTTCATTCATTCTTAAGTTTATACTTTTTTTTCCTTTAAAATATGGTTCATTCTGGGCCCTAATTATTTTCATTGTACATGTGCCCACTTGATCTATATGTTTCGCTTTGAATTTCCTATCATATGTCCTGAACACTCAGATTATTTACCACTTAAAGTTGGGAAAGTACTCGCTAAGTCCCTGTTATCTGTCTAGAAGAGGTAAAAATTTGGTTGTCTAAAAATTTTCTTCAGCTTAATGACAAAAAATCTGAGAATTATTTTTGGTCTTCAAAGAGATGATCTCCAGATATTGCTCCTTTAAAATAATCGAAAAAACAGTGTAAGAAACCTGGGTGTCAATCGACTACCTATTTACAATCAGATAAAGTTGGTAGTAAAAAGCATTTTTTACCAACTTAGAATGATCTCCAGGTTAAAACCCATTCTTAGTTTTAAAGACTTAGAAACCGATCCATGCATTTATTACCTCGGATTGGATTATTGCTTCTCTTTATGTTGGGATCTGTCAGCGACATCTACTCGTCTGCAAATTGACAGAACGCTTAAGGCATAAAAAAAGGATCATTACTCCATATTATCTTCTCTTCATGGCTACCAGTTCAAGATCTAAGATTGTATTGATGGTTTTTAGACTTCATAATGTCCCCAAGTAATCACAATTTTTAGAGTACATACTCGGCTAGGACACTGAGATCAGCAGATAAACTGTTACTGAGTTCCTCGTTCCCCAAAAAAATCTAAAGGTGTAACTTTATTCGTGGATCCCAAATTGGAATAATCTTCCACTTCATATTCGGCAGGCTCCATCCTTAGAAGTTTTTAAATCTCAGTTGAAAACTCATCTTTTTGCATTAGTTAAAGCTTTCTGATTTTGTAGAGGAAATACGTGTGTAGCATAAAGATTTTTCTTGTGGGTTGGTTCATTTTAAGTGGTTTATTCAAATTGGGCATTATCTTTGTAATGTTTTCTTTTATTCACTTTGGGCATTGGAGATACAAATAAATACAAGTTGAAGTTGAAGTAAATTCAGAATACGGAGAACTCGGGATTGGGAGAAAGAAAGTCCGAATTCTTGAGTTTATATTTCGCAAATCTGACTTTTTAAAAATCAGAATTGCAAGAGAAAAGTCCAATTTATAAGTAAACAAATTAATATAAACTATAAATGTCAGAACTGTGAGATAAAAAGATGCAATTACCTATTTATCTATTTCCTTCATTCATTCCTTAGAAGAAAACGGGCTTCCATAGTACAGAGATTAATATTTAATCATAGTAAGATCTATAAAGAATAATATAAATTCACTCTTATTGTGAATATGTAACTATTCAGAAGAATATTCAGGAAGATGGAAGAGGTTAAAGCAGGCTCTGCAAGGGCTATAATATTCACTATTGAGAGAAGTAGAAACCCACATCATTATGCCCACCGGTGTTCCCACCATGTTTCCTGTCTAAGGTTATAGATAGAAACCAGCGGTGTGAGACAGGAGTTTGACAAGGACACAGTGTTCACCTGTAATTGGCACCTCTGCAGTAATCACTACATCAGTATGCTACTTCTTGGTTCACATTCAGATTGCTGCGTATGGATCATTTAGACAGATCACACTCCTTCCTGAGTTAATCTTCACGTAATATAGTCAGCATACGTTATTCATGACGAGAGGGAATTCTCCACTGCGTTTCTGTTGGACCATGATCCAACATGAAACCGGATCTAATGACCTACATCAGAAGAACCAAGCACACCGTTGTGTAGAAGAAGAAAAAACTGTATTGCAAAGTATGGGTGAATTTCAATATGAGACAACATGATGTCAAGCACTTGAAACTGAAGTGTGAGCAAAACATCAGCGACCACAAATGCATCACAGATGGTTTGAGATGGCAAAGGGAAACTTTAAATATAAAATCACAGATAGAGGGAGTGATGAAACGTCACCATCAAAAGAAAGAGTTCAGCAGATATGACTGAAATCCTTGCTTTTTATTCAATGTTTCTTCAGTAAAATCTGTTTAAATTCAAGAAATCAAGACCACAGAAGCCCATTTCCACCTAGGAGTAAAATAAATATCAAAATAAAGCATTTTGTGATGTTACATATCACATTTGAGAGTTAATTAATGCGAACAAGCAAATGAAACAGGAGAAACAAACTTAATTTCACTCAGTTGTAATTGTATATCTCACAATATGACACAATTTGTCCTAATAATTTGTTTGTCACAATACAACTTTCTTATTTTAAACTGTATTTCACAATTAGCTGCATTATTGTTTATACTGAGGTCGAAACAAGTGTTAAAGACTTATAACATGTAAGATGTTGTCACTTTCAAACCAAGCAGCTTTCTTTTTGTGAGCATGGCACGATCCACAAGATTACTTCAACTTTGTTGTGAACCGCTTTGCAAAAACTACACAAGATGAAATGAAACACAACGACTTGTGTTCGACCACAAAAAACAAATCTCAAAAGGAAAAAGTTGGCACATCAAAACTTCATAACTAGTAAAGTTATTTCTGACAAGTTCTCAGCAACAGTGAGCCAAGAGAGCGTGACTTGAGAGTCCAGATTTGTTTCAATGAATGATGTTTGACTGATGAACAATTAAAAAAAAAAAATTCTTAAAAGCCTTACATTAAATAAAATTCAGCAGCCTTGCAACAACTTTTTTACATCCTGGAAGCTACGTAGGAATGTGCTAAAACATGCAACACTAGTGGTCAACCGATATATCGGCATTTTTAAATTATTTCTGTTGCATTTTTAAATGACTTTTATTTTGACAATGTTGAGAATGCCAGCACCGTGTGATGCCATTCTCTAGCTTCACTTATTTTATTACTAGTAACAGAAAATAATACATGTATATAATTTAAACAAGTCTTTGAGCACTTAATAACATTTAATATGACAAACCCAGCAAACTTTGTCAAATCAGTGTGAGATGCTCTAAAGTGTTCATTAGTAGACTGTATTTAAAAACATGTGTTATAATCGGATTACACAATCAAGAAGTTAAATAAATCTATGAATATGTGTAAATAGATATTTATTTAATTTCAGCAGGACATTTCGCATGACATGCATGTAAACAAATCAAATATTTACTCTTTTTTAGTAAGTGTTTTATTTTGAATGTTAGTATTTTAAAATGATTTGTGACCCTGGGCCACAAAAGCAGTCATAATAGCACAGGTATATTTGTAGCAATAGCCAACAATACACTATAAGGGTCAAAATTATACATTTTTATTTTATGACAAACATCATTATGATATTAAGGAAAGATATTTTGTGGTCCAGGGTCATATTTCCTTCACAAACCCAAGTTTTGGAAACTTGACGTAATGTAATGTTTAATGCACTTCATTTCATTAATAACAACAACTAAAATATATTTTCTTTCTCTTTGTTATTTTATATCAATATGGTACAATATTATCCGATTTCAATCAATGTGGTAAACGAGTTTGGTCAAAAGTAATCTAAAAGTAGTCAGATTATATTACCTAAAATGTGTAAGGTATCTTTAACTCTTGCTACTTTATGAATGCAGGCAATACACTGTGAATTCGTGCGTAACTGCCACACCTTGACATTTCCGTTCTATGTGTTTGGAAAGAGTCACAGAGGAGTTTCTCTACGTTGTTGGCGGCTCCAGACTGTGTCATGGCTTTCACACCTCGGATGGTGATTCAGTTGAAAGGGTTAAATGGCCAAAGGGGGGGAATAAAACAAGCCGTCCCACCCTCACATTATGCTTGGCTCTGCGTTTACACACGCCTACGGTGGAGCCGTGCCCTGCGACAGGAAACCGAGGGCCGCAGAGCTCAATAAGCGCCTGCTAAGAGGCCGTGCTGGGCTCTGAGAGAGGGCAGCCCTCAGGCCAGGCCAGGCCACGCATCTTGGCTGACACGCTGTTCCCACGGCAACGTGGGATGGTGCCATCCGCACCCACGCACTAACTGGTGTCCCTCTCACCTCAGCCAACATTCGGACGCCCCCACATTAGAATGTCCCATTTCCCGTTTCCTCGTGACTTTGTGTCCTCCTCTCATTTGCTTGGAAACTGTATGCTGGCCATTTGTCCCACTCGTTTTGCGATTCAACTAATGTGAAAAAAGTTAGACAAAATGATTATCTTTTTTTGCGGCTTGCATGAAAATGATCATGTTTAAAGGCATTTTCAATTAAATTGATTTATTTATGTACAGTATATATACATACAATTATGTAGATTTATCATTAATATGTTAATGCAGTACTGCATTACTATGTTACTCTTTAGTACCAGTATAATGAATAAAAGTGTGTCTCAAGAACCCTCTCGTCTTCCATTCAAATACGGAGAATAGAAGTTTAAACGTGTGTTTTATGCACAAGAACAAACGTGTGATTATTAAATGCTAAGCATGCACGTTTGAGCTTCCGCTTATCATATTTGATGTGCTCTATATGTGCATTGATCAATGTTTTCATAAAAAGCAATGCAATACTAAACTGAATCTCTTCGTCATATAAAGTGATTGTTCCTTTTCTGAAGGTTACCTATACAATGACTTGATGTACCTTTAAGCTTGTAAGTGTTGATTACCTAGACTTTCAATAGAGACAAAATTTATGAGATTATATTAAAACAATCTTAAATTTTGTTATATGTTTAGAACAAAATGAGTGTAAATAAATGATGACAGAATTATTATTATTTTCTTCCAGGCCAGATGAAATGTCTGAATTATCCAAGTTAAAGACATTAAATGCTGCAAGCACATTCATTTTCTTCTATTCAATTCTGATAAAAGAGATATTATTCACTGGACCAAAATCCTGTACACATTAACTCTTGGAATATAATCTGCATTAAGAAGTACTGTTACTTTATCAATTAGGGTCTTATATTAGACAGTAATATTTCCCAAGAAAACCCATTTTTTAAGTGATAGAACATGTTATTTGTTTCTGATGCAGAAAAGCTAGTTCATGACTTCAATTGTCTCATCTATACACTGTCTACCTACCAGAAACAAGTTCTCTCTCTCTCTCTCTGATCTGATCTGATCTGATCTATCTGTGAAGCTGCTTTGAAACAATATGTATTGTGACAAGTTCTATAAACTACATTTGAAGCTACATTTTGAGTGAACTAGCTCTTTAAAGTTGAAATGTATCATTTCTGCTCCACTAGTCTCATTCAAATTAACTTCAATAATGACTGTTTTCGAAAAGTTTTCCTAAAGACTCCTACTACTGGTTAAAAAACAAAAAGCCCCGCCCCAAACTCACGCCATTGGCTACGTTGTTGCCGTGTCATACTGACATGATTTTTTTGTTTTGAAACCACCACAGAGCCACAGTGTTGTCACTTACAGCTGTCTATGTCTATTAATCTCAGTATTTAACATAAAAATTACAAACATCACTTTTAAAAGCACCATGAAGCCAGACTCAAAGCATTTCATTTCACTTTTGTAATACATATGACATACAGCACACTCCTAAAGCAGCTCTGACAGAGATATGAATGCAATAAAAGAGCATTTCAGGACCACCGTGCCACACGGCTGTCAGAGCCTTGAGCAGTTGCCGGCAAAAGCACAAACAAGGTAAACTTTTATGAGCAGCCAGGAAAAGTGTGGCAGCTGCCGTCTCCAGACCATCTCAGCCTGCGCACTCCATTCATCTGTGGCCCTGTGTGTGTGTGTCGTCCCCAACCAACCCTGCTTGTCTTCAGAGCCCTGAAGCCTAATTAACTGTCCTGTTTGTGCACTCTACATTATGAACTTTCACATCAGATGGAATTACGCTAAAATTACATCCGTGACAGCTCCGAATGCACTAGTGCACTTACACTTGCAGCTTGACTTTGTCCCATTCTTGGGAGTGTTTTTCGAGATGGTCTTGCACGGTAAGTCAAGGTGACAACAAATAGTGTTTTTAAAAAAACAAAACAATCAGGGACAGAAACAGAATCGGTTTCACGCTGAAGCTACAGGTTTGGAGGGAATTGAACTAGAATCCCTGAGCTTGCAACACAGTGTTGACACACTACATTAAACCACTCGCTGTCTCTCGAGACATACGGCTGAATATAGAAGGCGGCTTCTGGGGAATGCCTTCATCCCTTAATGTCTCTTTCTGTCGCTGTCTGGAGCTCATTTGAGAAAAGGACCGTCTTTATCGGATGCCACTGAGATGCTTACTCAGTCATCTCTCCTTGAACGAAGATCAAAGAAACGGTGGTGTAACAGTCCTGGGGCTCGGAAAAGGTTTTCTCCACATTTCAAGAGCGAATTCAAAGTCAACACAGCCGAGACGAGAGGGACATAAAACCTAAAATGTGCCCATTACAGATTCCACAGGTGTTTGAGACATAAAATAAACAACCGAAGTTAAAGTAAACTTCTGTATTAAAGGATCGGCCCTCGCTGGCTGACTTCCGAAAGGAAACGGTCTTGAATGGTGAAGCCCCATATAAATAGAAGTGCATGGGAGTTGGGGAGCTCGTGTGTGGTTAGGGAAGTGTGTGGGTGGGGTCGTGCTGGCAGAAAACAGGTATATACTCACCGAAGCGTGTGATTGGAGAATGTTGCGGCTGAGGAGAAAGAAAATGAACACTCTCTAAATGCGAAAATAAATGCATTATTTATAAACAGAATATATACATAAAATACTGAGCACATAAATTCCATCTGACATAAACTCTGGTCGAAAACCTAGTGAGATGCCTACCTACGCAGTATTTTAAGATGTTGTATTTTTATTCTTAGAGAATCACTGTTAGTTTATCAACATGCTAACGTCACTTTCTATTGCAATCAACTGTAAATCGAGTTTCCTGTGCAATACACTATGTGCATTTCTATGCTTATTCAAGCATTACATTGCAAGATTTGGGTTATTTTTATGCTTAGTAGAGTATCATTTAGTTAGCTTAGCAAAACATGCTAATGTCAAATGATTCAAACAGGTGAATTTTTGTACCTAAATATTGAAATCAATGCAGAGTCCGGTTTCCAGTGTAATTTGTGTTAATAGGGCTATTTGAGGTATTGTTATGCTTACTGGAGTATTACGTTTTTACCAACATGCTAACAACAAATTCTATTGCAATCATTTTAAACTGCGATTCGCATAAAGGGAGGATGTTGTGTTGTTTTTAAGCTCACACAAGTTTAAAATGGTTAAAGTAGCATCATGCTGACTTCAAATTAATTTTGAAATCAACAGTTAATCCGTTTTCAAGTGCAATTTACATGAAGATGGCTATTTGTGTTATTTCTATGCTTTTTGGAGTATTGCAAAATTCTATTTAAATCGATGCCGAGTCTGTATAATTCATGTAAACAGGACTATTTGAGGTATTTTATGCATACTGGAATATCACGTTGTTAGCAACATGCTAACAGTGGATTTGATTGAAAATAACAGTAAATAAAGTTTCTAGGACAATTCACAAAAAGAGGGATATTTGTTTTGTTTTTAAACATATTTGAGCATCACGATGTTAACTTAGCAAAATGCTAACTTCAAATTCATTTTGAAATCAATAGTAAGTCAGGCTTCAAGTGTGATTCATGTGCAGACAACTACGGTATTAGTGTTATTTCTATGCTTTTTGGAGTGTCATGTTATTAGCTTAGCAAATGCTAATTACAAATTCTATTGAAATAGATGCAGAGTCAGGTTTCCATTACGATTCATGTAAACATGGCTATTTAAGGTATTTTTATGCTTACTGGAGTATCATGTTATTAGCCAAATGCTAACGACGAATTTTGTTGCAATCAATGGCATATCGAATTTCCGGTGTGATTCATGTGAAAAGGGACATTTTTGTTGTTTTTGAGTTATGAACGCATCACATTGTTAACTTAGCATCACGCTAACTTCAAACTCTTTCTAAATAAACAGCGAGTCAGGTTTCAAGTGCAATTAACGTGAAAAAAAAAATTTGTTTTGTTGTTTCTATGCTTTTTGGAGTATCATGTTTTAAGCTTTATGATAATGCAAAATTTTAAATTCTATTGAAAATCAATACGGAGTCCGGTTGCTAGTGCGAGTCACATTAACAGACAGAAGACGTAACTCGGGGGAGAAGAACGGTTGAGTAAACTGTTATTTTTGTATTCGTTGCACTAAAAAAAAGGTATTCTTGTAGTGTTTCAAAACTGAAGTTGAGACACTGATGTCACATGGACTGTTTTACCGATGTATTTACTACGTTTCTGGACCTGGGAACATTTCAGTTGCTTTGCTGTCTATGGAGGGTCAAATATCTCTCCGATTTCATCAAAAACATCTTAATTTGTGTTCCGGAGATGAACGAAGGCTTTACGGGTTCGGAACGACATGAGGGTGAGTAATTAATGACATACATTTCATTTTGGGGTGAACTAACCCTTTAACATTGTTAGCTAACAACATCTCAAGTGTGTTTCACATGAAGGTGGCTATTTATGCTCTTTCTACGCTTAACGGTGTATCGCATTGTTAGCTTAGCAACTGCTAATGCCAAATGCTATCGAAATCAAAGCCGAGTCAGGTTTCCAGAGCAGAGATCTAATCTGGCACAGAGATGTAGAGCGCATTTAGAGTGTTCCAAAACAGTCACTTACGGGGTTCTATTTCTATTGTGATGCTCTTTATGTAGGCAGGAAACAGTAGCTCAGGTTTTTGGAACCAAGTTAGAGTTGGCAGCATTCATCTTTATGTAATATTGAGTTTAGCACACTGCTTTAAGCTGAGAACCCCTGAGAGGGATGCCAACCTGATACAAACTTGACCTGACTTTCTCAGAGCTTAAAAAGCCCCAGCTTGCCCAAAGACTGTCTAGATGATGTGCAGTCAGCAGGCAGTGGCCGCTGGGACTTCCAACAGCCCCATGCACTACGGATAAGACGCCCCCAATAGCCCATCCCTGGGGTGGCTTGGCCTGGAGCCCGGCCGTTAGAGTGGCATCATCTTGAGACATGGATCCCTCATCATTTGGGCACAGCCTGTCTACACAATACACATCCATCATCAAGTCCCTCTTCAGCACCGCCTCAGTGTCTGCAACATCCAAAGTCTAATACACAATGACATTGTCCTCCTGATAATCCATCTTGGTTCATAATGTCCTCCAAATTCAGCATGCACACTGCATCTACAGGTCCTGCAAGTGACCCTGTTTGTTTAGGAGACCAGCCTCAGTCTATAATGATGAAGACCTTGTTTTGGTGTATTTAATCAGTCTGGCTTCTCTCCAGCCTCAATCAATTCCAATTCAAACTCTCACTCACCTTCATTTACTCTGGTCTTTGAATTGCCTTAACAATCTCTTCAAGTTTGAATTAGACCACAGAGTGAAACACAAAATAGCCAAATGCAATCTGTTTAAGCTACAAATCTGTAAAAGAACAGACTCTAGATATGTTTTTATACTGAATGACCTTGTCCATGATACTTTGAAGCAGCAGACTCATAAATTCGACATGAAACAGCATTCACAACCCATTTTACTTCCATTATATGGACGTGTTTCAAGGTGAAACGGGGTGTGTGAACCAATGAAATATGTAGAAAAGGACTTGTTTGTAACTGATTGGATGGTGAAATGCGTTCCATATAACAGTGGACTCAGACCTGAATGTGTTTACAGTAGATTTTACATTAACATTTAGTCATTTAGCAGACGCTTTTATCCAAAGCGACTTACAATTGGGGAGTAAATAAAGCGATTAATCTTGAAGAGGCAAACATACAGAGGAAGTGCCAATAACACCAAGTCTCAGGCATTGTTCAAATAAGTACATGCTAGCAAGGGAAGGAGAGAAAGATAAAGAGAAAGATGAAGATTTTGAAAAAGTGAAAGATTTTTTTTTTTTTTTCAAGTAGTCAAGTAGAGTTGAAAGAGATGAGTTTTCAGTTGTTGCTTGAAGATTGCCAGGGATCCAGCAGTCCGGATGGGGGTGGGAAGATCATTCCACCGGCCAGGAACGGTGAACGAGAATGTTCTGGAGAGTGATTTTGAGCCTCTCTGTGATGGTACCACGAGGCGTCGCTCACTAGCAGATCTCAGACTTCTGGAGGGGATGTAGATTCGTAATAGTGAGTGGAAGTAGGAGGGGCTTCTGGAGGGGATGTAGATTTGTAATAGTGAGTGGAAGTAGGCGGGGCTTCTGGAGGAGATGTAGATTCGTAATAGTGAGTGGTAGTAGGCGGGGCTTCTGGAGGGGATGTAGATTCGTGATAGTGAGTGGAAGTAGGAGGGGCTTCTGGAGGGGATGTAGATTCGTAATAGTGAGTGGAAGTAGGAGGGGCTTCTGGAGGAGATGTAGATTCGTGATAGTGAGTGGAAGTAGGAGGGGCTTCTGGAGGGGATGTAGATTTGTAATAGTGAGTGGAAGTAGGCGGGGCTTCTGGAGGAGATGTAGATTTGTAATAGTGAGTGGAAGTAGGAGGGGCTTCTGGAGGGGATGTAGATTCGTGATAGTGAGTGGAAGTAGGAGGGGCTTCTGGAGGGGATGTAGATTCGTAATAGTGAGTGGAAGTAGGAGGGGCTTCTGGAGGGGATGTAGATTCGTAATAGTGAGTGGAAGTAGGAGGGGCTTCTGGAGGGGATGTAGATTCGTAATAGTGAGTGGAAGTAGGAGGGGCTTCTGGAGGAGATGTAGATTCGTAATAGTGAGTGGAAGTAGGCGGGGCTTCTGGAGGGGATGTAGATTCGTAATAGTGAGTGGAAGTAGGAGGGGCTTCTGGAGGGGATGTAGATTCGTAATAGTGAGTGGAAGTAGGCGGGCTTCTGGAGAGGGTGTAGATTTGTAATAGTGAGAGGAAGTAGGCGGGGCTTCTGGAGGGGATGTAGAGTTATAGTGAGTGGAAGTAGGCGGGGCTTCTGGAGGGGATGTAGATTCGTAATAGTGAGAGGAAGTAGGCGGGGCTTCTGGAGGGGATGTAGAGTTATAGTGAGTGGAAGTAGGCGGGGCTTCTGGAGGGGATGTAGATTCGTAATAGTGAGTGGAAGTAGGCGGGGCTTCTGGAGGGGATGTAGATTAGTAATAGTGAGTGGAAGTAGGAGGGGCTTCTGGAGGGGATGTAGATTCGTAATAGTGAGTGGAAGTTGGTGGGTACTGAGCCTGTGGTTGTTCTATATGCAAGCATCAGTGTCTTGAACTTGATGCGAGCTGCAACTGGTAGCCAGTGCAAGGACACAAAGAGAGGTGTAACATGTGCTCTTTTGGGTTCGTTGAAGACCAGTCGTGCCGCTGCATTCTGAATCATTTGTAGAGGTTTGATTGTGTTTGATGGAAGTCCAGCCAGAAGAGCAGATTTTGTTGACTAAAACAACATTGGCCTCCATTTTCACCCTCCAGAGCATTTTGATGTATCCCGATGATGATTTATTGATATTGGCTGATATTTTAAATTGAAAATATGCAAACTCATGTCCTCTTCTTTTTACAATTGCATTCCAATGCTCCCATAATGATTTCAAACACAAAAAAATAATAACACCGTAAATTATAATCGTTAGTATGAGTATATATTTTTCATAATGTATTCAAATACATTTTAATATTGTTTTAAATTCACTCGTAGCATTTAAAAATGTTGATGTTAATTTAATTAGTTATTTTTAAAGTGTATAAAAAAAGATTAAGTATGTTAATTTTGACCATTTATTGTTTACAAGAAAGCCTGTGTGTGATGTCAGCTAAGAAATGATGTTGATGCAAAGCAAGTTATTATAGAAAATAGAAATTTACAATTCACAATATGAACAAAAACTATAATGTCATAAAACTAAATGTCTCTGCTGCAGTTTTTTAATCATGATCCTTACAGGATCGTTCCAGTATTAACATGAAATACAGAATACAGTTGTGTTTTTGCAGTTATTAAGTCTAAGGTAAATTATATGACTGTCAAAGATTGATGATTAAGCTCTAATTGGGTTTCATCCATCCTGATCAGCCTATAAATCAAGATATCAAACAATGACTCATGCAAAGGAAGAAGCGTTTAGTCATTTTCAGACACTTTTCTCAGAGCTGCTGCCCACATTCTGTCACCTTATAAAAACAAACACCCAGCGAAATCTTTCAGAAATAAAATCTCTTATGTGACCTATTCAAAGTGTGAGTGTATAAATAACAATCACTTGAAATCAAGCCGTTTCCCACAGAGGCCGAGCGTCTAAATGTCACTCAGTGAAACCGCACCATGTGTGAACCGATTGTAAGAGGAAGTGAATGGCGAGCTGGCAGGGGACGCATCCCATGTTACATCACAAGGCAAGCTGGCGCTGAGGTGTCTGTGTTGGGCACTATTCATGGGCACGGGCTGAGGCAGGAGACCCAGCAGGGCCAGGAAGAGCTATATGGAGCAGATGGGAGTGTCCTGCAGAGCAACAAGCCTCTATACGTCTGAGAAGAGCGCTCTCCACAGTCGGACCACTGCGATAACATCCACTCAATTTATTAGCACGTTTCTCACCAGGTGATGTGTGGCATGGCTGGCAATAATGACTTCCTTTATTTTATTTTTGGCATATTTGCCAAGTTTAAAGACAAATACGGTAGATAGGAGACATGATCTCTTTATAAAGAGATTGAATCTGATCAGGGCATGCTTGATTTTATTTTTTCCTCAAATCAGTTAAAGGAACGGTCTTCCTGTTTTCTTGAATTTTTACTCAACCCCAGGCTAAGATGTATGAATTAATTTGTTAAGCTGAAGAGAAATTAAAGAAAATATTCCAGTATTTTTCTCCATCTAATGCAAGGGCTCAAGGTAGACCAATTTGATGGCCAATAATCCATATTTAGGCAGCTTCAAAGTAATCCACACGACCCCAGTATAAAAAACAATAACGGTACCTTTTAGGGAAAAAAATAAATATATTTATAATATATTGTATAACACACACATATGTATATATATATATATATATTTTTTTTTCATTATAATAATATGTATATTTATATAATAATATATACATATTTATATAATTTGTCTTTATAACTATATATATATACACACATATATATATATATATATATATATATATATATATATATATATATATATATATATAACTTATATTGGACATAGACCATGGAGGTTAGAATAATTTTTAAATCACAATTTTTGTAGAATTTAACATCATAATTTCTGGACCTCTAGTCTTTTTTAGCAATTAAAAGTGATTGTTTTCAAACAGGTTTCCACAAACACTTCCCTTATCTGTAATTGGTCAGTCAAACAAAGAGCCCCGCCCCAAACTCACACGATTGGTTGCGCTGTTGCTGTGTTGGGCTAGTCGGGATAATCAAACCAACAGTAATGTTATGAAAACACTACAAAGACACACTGTTTTGAATTTTCTGTGAAAATAACCCATGAACAAGTTTTTTCCATCTAATGCAAGGGCTCAATGTTGGTCATTTGAATGGTCCAAAATCCATATTTAAGCAGCTTCAATGTAATCCACAAAACCAGAGTTGAAAAACAACGGTCTTCTCTAGCCAAAGGATCAGTCATTTCCAGAGGGAAAACAGATTAACTTTAACTACAAATGCTTGCCTTGGTTTATCTTGATTTGGTTCAAACTATTTTTTTGAATGAATTATTTAAATTAACTTATTTAAAAAAAGAATTGTAGAACAAGGACAATTAGAACAATTTGTGTTGACAAATGTAACGTCATAATTTCTGGACCTCTAGTGTTTTTTATTTTTTATTTTTTATTATCAATTAAAAGTGATTGTTTTCAAACCGGTTTCCCCAAAAACTCTCCTCATCTATAATTAGTAGAGATGCACCGATTGACCGGCCAGTGATCGGAATCGGCATATTTTTCGCATGACCGACCTGGATCGGTGACCAGTCAGTCTCACGTCTTGCCGATTCCGAGCCGATCCTTTTATTACCAGCGGCGCAGGCAGAGACGTCACAGCCACGCGCACACTCACTTGTGCGAGTATACATGTCGTTTCGCGTGAAAATGATTCTAATTTTAATGGCATTCAGTGTAAACGGCGACTGATAATGTATTTATGCCGTGCGGCACCAGATGAGCCTTGCAAAGCCTGAGTGAGTGTGTGAGAGAGACAGCACACACAAAGTAACTCACAGAAATCTCTAGATGCATTGAAACACAATGCGGTAAAAAAAAAGAGATTTAAAAAATATGATTTAGCTAAGCAACATCGGACGGCCATGATGTCCCATATAACAATGTCAGCACGATTGCAATGTGACACTGATTTTATACAGTAGTATTTCAATAAACAAGAGGTTAAAGTCAAGTGACTTCGATTTTAGACAAAATATTGAGTGTTTTAGCTCAATTTCGCATCCGAAAATAGTTCTGATCAAAGTCACAGTAGAACACAACAGTGTTTGGTTACTGAATGAATCCACGTTTTTGAATGAATCTAGTGAGTCAATGATTCAGTGGCCCATTCATAAAGACCGTAGTCACATCATAGATGTAAATACATTTACAGATGCAGCTTCGGTTTCCTCAGCAGTGGAAAGATAGTTTGTTAATACTGACTTCATTTGAATGCTAACGGCTCTACAGTTTCTTATTACGCTAACGGAATTAATTGAAACAAAGTAAGAATTTGATGTGAAAGATGACACATTGAATAAGGTTAGGGGAAAGAAATGACCTTTTATAAACAGTGGAAAATGACATCTGTTTATTTTGAGAGTTGTTTAAGTGAGAGAAAATCTGTAAATTAGTCCAGATTGGGGGAATTGTAATATTCCCCCAATCTGCCAAGAAAATTGCAATCGGAGCATCTCTAGTTATTAGTCAGTCAAACACAGAGCCCCCCCCCAAAAAAAACACTCATGATTGGTCTGCTGTTGCTGGGCTGTCGGGATAATCAAACAAACAAACAAAAGACACACAGTTTTCACTTTTCTGTTAAACCAACCCCCTAATGACATGCTTATTCAAATTCCTTCTCAGTTTAATATACAGACACAACAATATCAAAGAAATTAGACACTTCAGCATGAAGACGCCTGAGGTAAATCCGTACATTAATAAGCTTACTAAGAAATGAGTATGTTTTACACACTCTCAGATGGTTTTACATCTCAGACAATTTCAAACAATTAGCACAGCGGATAATCTGTCTCAATGACAGCTAAACAAATACTCCAACAGCAGGACATTATCAAGACAACACAGGGTAATGTATTTACTAACTGCTTGCTAAACCAACAAAAAAGTGATTATAGCTCCACACAATTAATCTCACGGGAACAACTCGAAACACACAAACTCCAACTTTATGTATTCAGGTCTGGGTTTAGAGGTGTTAGACCACCAAATGTTAAAATGCATAGACAGTTATAAACACAAGACTATGTTTTACATTCATACAAAACATTTAAATTATTTTAGTATAATATCTAACTAGTATTTGTTGGTGGTTAATGCATTAGGTCAGTGGTTTCACAAATGTTTTGACTCGCTGTCCAACACAATAATTTCCAACATTTCTGATGTAACGGATCATGAAAGCTGCTTAATAACACTAACATTAAGGGGATATTGATTAACTAATCATTAACCATGATTAGCATACTCATTAATTAAACAACAGTTAATTATATATATATATATATATATATATATATATATATTGGTTTTAATTTATTATTTTTATTCTAAACTATAATATAAAAATAATATAAGATAAGATATTTTCTTATTTTAATGTAATAATAATTATATTAAAATTATATTAAAATTAGAAAATAATAATAATATAATTATTATTATATTAAAATTAGAAAATATCTTATCAATATATTAATATAAAAATAATTTCTTAATTTTAATTGTAATATTTTAGTCATCTTGTTGAGGCGTAAGGAAGAGGTTTTGTTGTTGTTTCTTTGACCCAATTGACATTTTCTTAAACTCAACTAATTAGAGGCGTTAGTTAAACACCTATTAATATTGTTATTAACCAACCCTGAAATTAAATTAATTAACCATGCTTAATTTTGTGACTTCCAAAGATTCAAAAACTTTTTTATTTATTATTGAGGGGGGAAATATTTCTTGTTTATTGATTTTATTTTATATTTATTGTTCTTGTTGTATTATTATATTCTAATATTATATTTGCTTATTTTCATATATTATTAATTGTTGAGACTTTTGCTAATTGTGCTATTTTTTCAGTTGACATATTGATTGATTGATTGATTGATTGATTGATTGATTGATTGATTGATTGATTGATTGATTGATTGATTGATTGATTGATTGATTAAATTATGGGAGTTGTACCCACTTAAAACACATATTAGTAAGTTAAACAATTATCAGTAATTGAATCATCAAAACATTAACCATAAATATTGATGTATTTATTTATTTTAATATATAAATAATAATTTGTTTAAAAACGGAGAAAATCCCCCTGAGAACTGAACCCACTTAAAACACCTATTAGTAATTTAACCCCCCCCCCCCCCCCCCAAAAAAAAACTTTTGGATTTTGGTGCATTTCAAGAAAACATTCCTAAGAATATACGCTGCAAACACACTTCTGTTTCTGCTGACTCGCTGAATTTGCCTTCCATTATGTTACATTTATGAATTCAGTCATTTTTCTCACTGTATGTAAGTAGAGATGAGCTGGAAATATGTTGAGTTACTTTGGCAAACGCCGGGAGGCCTTCATGAAGAAAAACTGCCAGGTTCCTTCAAGACGATCATCCATTGCTTCTATTACATGTTGATGGCGGTAATGGTTTCACATGCTGAAGCTCCTTGTCTGACTGATGCACCGCCGGAAGGCCGAGAGTGAAGATAGACTAGTTTAATTTGTGCTAAAAGACTGAGGCCAGACTAATAACAACATATCTCAATGAACAAGCCGAGCGGCTCGTGGACTCTGACAGGACGCTGTGAAATACACTGTTACAGATACTACCGATCACACAGGACGATTTCTCAGCTAAAAACCTCTTCAGAGGAAGATTGGCCTGAGCAGCACCGCTCGCTTTATTAAAGCATGCACGCTAATCGCTAGGTCATGGCCCGACAGCAACAGCGATTCAAAGTAGGAAACGGACCTCTCTGACCAGTCTGTAATGGTCAGTGTACGTTTCCAAGCATGCTTTCCTCCGCTGTGGGGGCAACAGCAGTTCAGCTGATTGAAAAAAGCTTGAATAAACTGATCAAGCTGCTGCCAGTTTCAATGCAGAGAACACGATGCTGGCGAGCCGTCTGTAGTAAGCATCGTTTAATGCCCTGAGCCTTAGAATCATTTCCCCAATTTACAAACACAATAATATACACTAATAAACAAACGTAAAATACTAAATTAACTATATTTAAAAATGTATTTTGATAGTTTAGATGACAGTTTAGCACACATCCATATAAATATTTACATATTTAATTGGCCATATTTTAATTTAAAATATGCCATAATCTATGTGTGCAAAATTTATTATTTCACTCAATTACCCTATAGTTTTTAATGAAAAACAAAGATGTCTGAAATCTAATTCATAGAAATACTGAAAAACAACTCCATTAAATTACAATTATTATATTTACACACTATATTTAGTGTTATTATATTTACATAATAAATAATAACACTAAAACAACGTGCACTTGGGGCCTTACTACACAAATCTAAATACATTTATGTGTCCACAAAAACCTCATTAACAAATAATTATTTTTTATTAAAATATTAATTAACCATATTTTGCCAGACATGTACATCTAATAAATAAATAAATATGTATATATGTATGTATTTATGTATGCATGTATATATGCATATACTTTGTAATAATACATTTCCTATAATTTTTGTGCATCTCAAAATTAAATATATTATGCATAATTAAAACATTATAATTATGTGATTCCTATACTTCACTATCAAACAGAAACATAGAATTTTAACATGAGACATAATCTGAAAATAAATATTCTCCTGTTTGCTTGTCCCTCCAGTTACACACACACACACACACACACACACACACACACACACACACACACACAGCAAAGCAAACAAGCCTCCGTTTTGAACCCTATTTCACCCTCAGCAAGAACGTGTTTCCAATGCATCCATCAATCTGCAGATTGGAGTCACCTTATTAGTATTCCTAATGCCAATTTATTGTTTCTCCTCTACCAAGGTTTGAAAGCAGACCCGTGTCATGCTCCTGGCAAAAGCAAGTCTTGGCATCTTAGCGGGTCTTAGCATAAACGAAACTCTAGATGCATTATTTCTCAGCTCTGGCACGAGTCCCTTGAGGTGCGTCAGCTGAAATACAGCGTGGCATAGTGAATAACACACCACAGTGAAATCAATGAAATGTTCAACACGCTATAACCAAATGTCACACGGGCCTAGAAGGAACAGAAGAGTTGTTTAGCGAGAAGCCAGTCCCAGTCTCTACCCGGTTTGAATGAGTCCAGGTTCTGCTCCGGAGACATACGAGTGGACTCAAACCCGCGTGATGAGTAATGACCAGCTGCTCACCTCTGCTGACAATAATCACTGGGAACTCTTGTTCTGTCACATCCACTCATCCAGGTCCTGTGTACACCTTGTATTAGCATCCGTCTCGGCCCATCTGACCGCACACCATCAGCTGAAACACATCTCCTTTGACTGATGGAAGTCAATCACACACCTCCTGTGACCACTTACGAGCAATGACTTACTCCTTCAGTGTGTTACTTCATCTCATCTGTTAATGCATGTTGATATTCAGGGTCAACCACATGATGCTAATGCTGTCTGGACCAATGCATTGATGTAAAATATGTTAATTAATGCATACGATGAGGTGCATAGACATCATCTATGATGAGCATGTTTTTTATTTCTAAATTAAGAATCACTTTAATAGGTTTTGTGGTGTAATACGTGTCAGGGTGGTACTGGTATTAAAATGAAGAAAATATATGTACATAAATAAATAAAAATAGAAATACTGTTATTATTAAAAGGTAAAATGTATAAAAATTATGTGTCTGTCAAATTAAAGTATATCATAAATATACTTACATTTATTTTATTTCAGCTTTTTGCCAAGGCAACATTTCTCAGTTTAAGGACTGAAATTAAATGAAATAAAATAAAACCTAATTAAAAAATGTTTAATAAAACTGACAAAAAAAAAACAGAATAAAATTACTAAATGTAACTAAAATTAAAATTAAAACAGAAAATGTAAAATATTAACAAAACCTATAATAGTATGTAATAAACCTGGGTCCAATCAAAATGTCAAGCCTCCTAAAATATCAGATAATTTCACCTTTTTATGACAAAGTGAGATTAGTTCAGGTTGTAAAATGTCATGTGGTGAAACTCCAGCAAAAGAACATTCATGAGGTAATTAAATCCTTTAAGCTGTTTATATTTCTGAATTAATACTCCAGTTTTATATACAAAAATACTTTTTACATTAGAAAATATTTTAAAACCTTTTGGAAAATGAATTAAGATATGTAAACACGTATTCAAGCTGTGCAGAGATTGTTATTAAGTTTGCTTAACGGTTACACCACATGACATTTTTAGAGGCATTCAATTACCACTTCTTCACATTCACTTGATGGGTCAAAAAAAAATCTGGTTACACTTTATTTTGGTGTCATTGTTACAATGTAATTACACAAGTACTAATATAATTAACACTTACGGGTTAAGGTTTGGTTCAGGGTCAAGAATGGCATTTATTATTATTTTTTTATGTGATTATGCATAATTTATGCCATTCTTGACACTGAACCAAACCTTAACCCGTAAGTGTTAATTATATTAGTACTTGTGTAATTACATTGTAACAATGACACCAAAATAATGTGTAACCAGATTTATTTTTGACCCATCAATTCTGCTCTTGTGCACTTAGATCTTTTCTAAAATGCATTTTTCATATTCTTATAAATCCACGAACAACCAGCACAGAGTGAGTAAACCCTGTGTAATAGCACAATGGCTGATTGAGTTGAGTAGGGAGTCTTTGCTGTGGTTGCATTTACTCTACAGGTGCAGTGTGATCACATTCATTCTACCTCAGAATGAGGTTTGAGTGATTTGATCCCAAAACCGATGCTAGCCAGGTGTAAATGGAGTCCAAGTCATTCTCCTCCTGGATTCACAAAGATCGCCAAGCATAAATCTCCTACAAGCCGTTATCTTCCTGACCAACCACAGAACAAATCACACACACTCCTAACTAACATCCCACTAGAAATCAATGACAGCCACTTAAGCCTGAAGTGGACAAGAAACAGGCCTGCTCTTCTTCACCCACTTAATCACACACGAGCTCGAGACCCGACTGTCGACAGCAGCCGACTTGACCTCTGAAGACAACGGTCCAGCCGGTGGCCTTCAGGAGATCAGAGCGCCCGGCCGCTCTGTGCAGCCCTGTCATGGCCGGCCGGTGGGCTGCTGATGGATGTAGGCTGAGTAATCATTGGCACTCGAGTGCATTCTGGGTTCAGGAGCGAGTGGGTGGCAAGTCAATGCGGTGCAAACACAGCAGGATCTGCGAGAATGATGACTCCCATGCAAGCTCCAGTTCTCAGCTGTGAGCACTGCATGATGGGTAAATTCCTGCATCAGACAATGCTGGAGACAAATGCTCATGCTGGCTTGAGAGCACCCTGCCTAAAATTGCTCTAAACTGCTTGCACTTTGGTACTGGAGATGCCTGAAAGCTGAAAAGAACGTCTGGCAAAAAAAGCAGGATAATTAAAATAATAGCCAACAATGTTGTACATGATTTACATATTCAAACATTATACTAATGAAATAATGGAGGAGGATGAAACAAGATCCATTTTGTTTCACAGAATAAAGGTCAAAGCATGTGCCAGTAGTTTCAAGCTTAACATGAGTGCATCAACTCAAAATTAATTGGTTTAATATTATAAATCCATTTGTTTGAGTCATCACACAAAAAATATTAATGGAACAGCCTGCATTAAGACAATGGAATTGGATAATTTACTATATTACCTAAATATAAATATTATGTTAATTTAGCCAACACTTGTTTATTTAGAGAGTTAGTTTGTAATTGTTCCTCTAGCTGAACCATTTTTATTACAGTTTTTAATGAATAACTTCAATCAATATGTTTTTATACAGTGCCCTCCACTAATATTGGCACCCTTGATAAATATGAGCAAAGGCGACTGTGAAAATAAATATGCATTGTTTATCCTTTTGATCTTTCACTCAACAAAAATCACAAAATTCTATCCTATAAAACAATTGAAAGTGGGGAAAAAAAATCTCATTATGAAATAAATGTTTTTTTCTTCAATGAATGTTGGCCACAATTATTGGCACCCCATACATATCTATATATTATATATCTGTATATATAAGTATAGTCCCATTCATATTTACATTTTTTAGCACACCAGGGTGACTAGAAGCATGAAATTGTCCAGCCATGACTTCCTGTTCCACAGGACTATAAATATGAGGAACACAAAGGCCAATTTCCCTTAATCATCCATCACAAGGAGTAAAACCTAAGAATATAGTTCTGATGCAGAACAAGATTATTGAGCATCACAAAATAGAAAGTGGTTTTACCAGAATTGCAGCACAAGTGCATCAAATTGGTGAGTGAAATGTCTTATGAGCGTGCTCCAGACAGTGCAGAGCTTCTTCTAAACAACAGACAATTTGCACATATGGACAGACAGTGCAAACAAAAAACAACAGCAATTTACATATGGACAGACAGTGCAAAAAAAACAACAGTCAATTGGTACATGATGAGACCAAGATACATATTTGGTTCAGCTGGTGTCAAGTGTGTGAGGGCTGCAACAACAGGTGAATCGATAAAATCGAGTTATTATCGATTATGAAAATCATCGACAACGTTGTCTTGCATACAGTCAAGCATGGTAGTCGGGTCCGCCCACAGCTGCACGTCCAACTTCAGCCGGTTGCTCAAATTACTGGGGAGCTCTAAATAACGTATTTCTATGGGGAACCAAAATGCATCTCAACAATGTACTGTGACATACTGGAAACAGAGCAGGATCCCCTCCCTTTCGGAGATGCTGCGGCCACAGAGCAAGTACGTGATCCATTTTGCATGATAATTCTTTAACCACTTTTGAGCTTTAAGTTAATGCATTAGTGTAAAGGCTTGCCCTGTCAGGCGCTGTGACTGAGCCATGCGTGTGCGTCCTCACCTAAACATCCGTCCATTGCGTCCGCAAACATCTGTGGGGCATCCATTGCAAACTGAATTATCTGTTGTTGAAAGTTAATTTAAGGTCTCTAAAAGTCATCCACATGCAGTGTGTATATTTTATGGAGGAGTGGAAGAGGAACTCCAGTTAAAGGGATAACAGCATGTGAATTGCTCTGAATATAAATATGAGATGCTCCATAACCGGCAGTGCTTTTACAGGATAAAGAAATGACAGTGGCCAACACAAAATATTGACACTTTGTGCCCATAAAAGTTCCTGCAGAACATTCCTCTCACTTACCGGGGTGTACTCACTTATTATGGCCAGCGGTTTAGACATTTTTAATGGCTGTGTAATGTATGACGTTATTGTATGACATCCAAGTACGGCGAGAGAAAGCAAATTTAGGAGACGACTCTTATATAAGCTCTCGCGGTACTTTGATGACACACACCGATCGGTCTAGCTGCGCTGCTTTATATTGTCAAAAGTGACATCTAAGCGGTCTTCAGAGAAAGCATCATGTTGTCACGCATGAAAAGATATAATAAAATATGTTGCCAAGTCCGCAATGTTTGCCGCGGGGTTGTACTCACTTCTGTGAGATACCGTAGGGTCTTTTAGTACAAACATGCGGATATTGACGAGCTACGTCCATGGTTAAACGATATACGGGTTGCCGGGTTCTCCTTAATGTAGTGGGCGGAGCTAATGCGCAAACAGTTTTTCTGCATTGGAGGTCCACCTGGACATCGCCCCTTTTTGTTCAACGATGCATTCGGCGAATCATGACGACTCTATCAAATTCATGAACCCAACAGATAAAACAAATCTAAACCTGACTGCGTTTTATATGAAATCTAATAATAGTACAATTCGCGTTTTATCAGTATTATTTGTAGGTCTTCCACCCTTTTTTAGGACAACAATTCAAAACAAACATCAAAATATCTTAACACAAAAATGGGTCACTGAGCACAACATGACAAATAATCTTTTGCAATACATGGCTGTCCCTGTCCTCTGACCTGAAGTTCCCTATCAGAAAATGAATGGGATGAACTGGAGAGAAGAAGTACTAACATGGAGAATCTGTGAATCTGAAGGAGGAGAGATTCTGCACTGAAGATAATCAATGTCTCTGAATCTCTTATCAGGTGTTCTCTCACAAACTCTGTCCCAGGCATTATAGGAGAAAGCTCAGAGCTGTTACCCTGGGAAAAGGACGGTGCAATAGATTAGTGTAACGTTTTATGAACTAGATAGCATTTATTTCTATTTGGAGACCATTTCACCCAATTTAATTGTAACATACTTTAATATTGGGGCATCCAAGTTATTTGACATATTTGTGAACCTTTTTTTTAATGTAAGATCAAAAGGATAAATTACTTTCCCTGCAGTAATTAGTTTATTTTGCTCATATTTACGATGTAACTTGGTTAGCCAATATTTGTGAGAAGTAACTAGTATATATACACCAATGAATTAAACTCTTTTTAAAGAGATAGTTCGTGCCCAACACTGCACACTATACCCCATTGATTTATTGTATGTCTTTGACCCTTAATAATGCAATATGAAGAGCTTAAAAGGAAAAAAGGAAGCATATTAAATGACGTTCTTCTTTCAGTAATAGGGGTTGGTAAATTAGATTATTTTCTAAAATCGTCTTAGTCCATCATATTTAAAGTGCTCCACACGGCTCCGGGGGATTCACAAATACAATGCCTTCTGAAGCAAGTGATGCATTATGTAAAACACATTTATGTAAGCATCCAGTTTTTAACAAATTATGTAAGGTTTGTGCTACTGCTTCCGCTCTAACAGCATTGGTGATTACCAAAATCATGTTCACGAGAGAGTAGCTTCCAGCGGATGACGCAGGCATATTGCATAAACCCCGGTGAGAAGTCCTCCAACGAATGCGTAAGCGTCTTTAGTAACTTAGTTAGTAGGCTATTATCTAATGCTATAAATATAATTATTGCTGTTATCTTTGAATTCAGAAAGGCAGAGCACTTGAATTTTTTTTCAGATACCCAATTACAGTCAAAAAGCTTTTGGCTTCTCTCCTGAGGCATAAACAATGCAAGCAAGGATGCAAGCTGTTATCGAGGCCATTTTTGTTATTATAAATACTAATTATGTTGTTTCTGTTTGTAATTTGCCCAATAAATGACAATAACAACTATCTTCGAAGATTTAAACAATTTTTTGACAGATTCCTAAAATATTTGTTTATCTCTATTATGACAGGTGGTTTAATAAAGTTGAAGCACTGTATGTTTTCATAGCATTCCGTGTGTTTGAAGGACATTGAGCAGAATGTGGAATTGTGTGTATTTTGTCAATAAATAACATAATTTGATTTAATCCGATTAATCGATTAATCGAAATAATAATCGACCAACTAATCGATTATCAAAATAATCGTTAGTTGCAGCCCTAATTTACAGACTGTACAGAAGACAATGTGCAAAATACACATACATGCACTCAGTACGCTTAGTGTACTATAGAGACATACTCAATTATCAACGACACATTATACACCGTATGGGCACATCTACATTATGTACAGTATCTATACATAATGTGGTCTATACATAGTAATAATGTGAGGTGCAACAGATTATAAATTAACAGCAGATTGGTTGAGCAGCAGATAGATGTGCAAAGGTGCAACAGATTATTCATATGCAGTGTCGTGGATGTGCATCGTATGGTGTCCAGTGATAGCAGATAGGTTGTGTTAGTGCAGTGTGTGCGTGTAGTCCAGTTGAACGGTGTTAAAGTGCAGTGCATGGCATGTTGTGTGAGTGGGAGTGTGATGTAGGTGAGTTATTTGTGACTGTTCATTAGCCTGATAGCCTGAGGGAAAAAGCTGTCCCTCAGTCGGCTAGTGCGGGATCGGATGCTGCGGAAACGTCGCCCTGAGGGCAGCAGAGAGAGCAGTCTGTGGGACGGGTGGCTGGAGTCTTTGATAATCCTCCGGGCTTTCCTTGTACACCGCCTGGTGTAGATATCCTGGAGGGAGGGAAGCTCACCTCCAACAATGTGGCGGGCAGTTCGCACGACCCTTTGCAGAGCCCTGCGGTTGCCAGCGGTGCTGTTTCCATACCAGGCGGTGATACAGCCGGTCAGGATGCTCTCCACAGTGCAGGTGTAGAAGGACCTGAGGATTCTGGGGCTCGTTCCAAACTTCCTCAGCCGTCTCAGGAAGAAGAGACGCTGATGTGCCTTCTTCAGCACTGCATCTGTGTGAGCAGACCATGTGAGATCCTCAGTGATGTGAACGCCGAGGAACTTAAAGCTGCTCACCCGCTCCACAGGTGTCTTGTCGATGGTGATGGGTGTGTGTTCTCTGCTCTGTCTCCTGTAATCCACCACCAGCTCCTTGGTCTTGTCGATGTTGAGTGAGAGGTGGTTCTCCTGACACCATTTAGTCAGGGTACTCACCTCCTCTCTGTAGGCCGTCTCATCGTTGTCGGTGATCAGGCCTATCACCGTTGTGTCATCAGCAAATTTGACGATGACATTGGAGCTGTGTGTAGCTGTACAGTCGTGTGTGTACAGGGAGTACAGGAGTGGGCTGAGGACGCAGCCCTGCGGTGCACCAGTGTTGAGGATCAGGGGAGATGATGTGTTGTTGCCCATTCTGACCACCTGACTTCTGCCTGTCAGGAAGTCCAGGATCCAGCTGCACAGAGATCTGTTCAGTCCTAGAGTCTGGAGCTTCGCAACCAGTGTGGCAGGCACTATAGTGTTAAATGCTGAACTATAATCCACGAACAGCATCCTCACATAGGTGTTCTTATTTTCCAGGTGGGAGAGAGCAGTGTGCAGGGTGAAGGCAATAGCATCGTCTGTGGAACGGTTACTGCGGTATGCAAATTGTAGTGGGTCCAGTGAAGCAGGCAGCACAGAGCAGATGTAGTCTCTGACAAGCTTCTCAAAACACTTGCTGAAGATGGGGGTCAGAGCAACGGGCCTCCAGTCATTCAAGCATGTGATTTTGTTTTTCTTTGGTATGGGCACAATGATGGATTTTTTGAAGCATGAGGGAACCACAGACAGAGAGAGGGACAGATTGAAAATATCTGTAAAAACCCCGGCTAGCTGGAAAGCGCATGCTTTGAGCACACGGCCTGGTATACCATCAGGTCCCACGGCTTTACGGATGTTCACCCGTTTAAAGGATCGAGTTACATCCGCGACAGTATGCTTCAGATAATCATCCATCACAAGGAGTAAAACCTAAGAATATAGTTCTGATGCAGAACAAGATTATTGAGCATCACAAAATAGAAAGTGGTTTTACCAGAATTGCCGCACACTGCATCAAATTGGTGTGTGTGTCTGCCGTTCCAGAAGGAAGCTTCTTCTAAAGACGATGCACAAGAAAGACTGCAAAGAGTTTGCTGAAGACAAGCAGACTAAGGACATGGATTACTGGAAGCATGTCCTGTGGTCGGATGAGACCAAGATAAACTTATTTGGTTCAGATGGTGTCAAGTGTGTGAAGCGGCAACCAGGTGAGGAGTACAAAGACAAGTGTGTCTTGCCTACAGTCAAGCATGGTGGTGGGGGTGTCATGGTCTGGGGCTGTATGAGTGCTGCCGGCACTGGGGAGCTACAGTTGATTTAGGGAACCATGAATGCCAACATGTACTGTGACATACTGAAGCAGAGCAGGATCCCCTCCCTTTCGGAGACTGGGCCACAGGACAGTTTTCCAACATGATAACGACCCCAAACACACCTTCAAGACGACCACTGCCTTGCTAAAGAAGCTGAGGGTAAAGGTGAAGGACTGGTCAAGCATGTCTCCAGACCTAAACCTTATTGAGCATCTGTGGGGCATCCTCAAATAGAAGGTGGAGGAGCACAAGGTCTCTAATATCGACCAGCACCGTGATGTCGTCATGGAGGAGTGGAAGAGGACTCCAGTGGCAGCCTGTGAAGCTCTGGTGAACTACATGGCCAAGAGGGTTAAAGCAGTGCTGGAAAATAATGGTGGCCACACAAAATATTGACACTTTGGGCCCAATTTGGACATTTTCACTTAGGGGTGTACTCAATTTTGTGGCCAGCGGTTTAGACATTAATGGCTGTGTGTTGAGTTATTTTGAGGGCACAGCAAATTTACACTGTTATATAAGCTGTACACTCACTACTTTATATTGTAGCAAAGTGACATTTCTTCAATGTTGTCACATGAAAAGATATAATAAAATATTTACAAAAATGTGAGGGGTGTACTCACTTCTGTGAGATACTGTAGGTTTAGTACAAACAGGGATAAAAAGTACCCCATGTCCATGGTTAAATATACTGCTGGATCTGTAATGTTGTGGGCCTGTTTTTCTGCCGAAGGTCCTGGACATCTTGTTCAGATGCATGGCATCATGGACTCTATCAAATACCAACAGATAAAACAAATCTAAACCTGACTGTTAGAAATCTAATAATAGGCCGCGTTTGGATCTTCCACCAGGACAACAATTCAAAACAAACATCAAAATAAACACAAAAATGGGTCACTGAGCACAAAACGAATCTTTTGCAATGTCTGTCCCTGTCCTCTGACCTGAACCCTACAGAAAATGAATGGGGTGAACTGGAGAGAAGAAGTACTAACATGGAGAATCTGTGAATCTGAAGGATCTGGAGAGATTCTGCATGAAGAAATCTGTCTCTGATCTCTTATCAGGTATTCTGTTCTCCAAACATTTCAGGCATTATAGGAGAAAGCTCAGAGCTGTTACCCTGGGAAAAGGACGGTGCAATAATTGTGGCCAACATGAACTAGAGAAAGCATTTATTTCACAATGAGATTTTCCACCCAATTTCAATTGTTTTACTTCAATGATAGGTTGGCATTTTGTGATTTTTTTTTTACGTAAGATCAAAAGGATAAATAATGCAGATTTGTTTTTTTGCTCATATTTACCAAGGGTGCCAATATTAGTGTATATTATATATACACCAATATTAAACTCTTTTTTAAAGAGATAGTTCACCCCATGATTACCCCATTATTTACTGATAAATGACGTTCTTCTTTCAGTCAATAGGGGTTGAGATTTTGAAGGCCAGAAAGGGGCGTCTATCCATCATAAAAAGTGCTCCACACGGCTCCGGGGGATAATAAAGGCCTTCTGAAGCGAAGTGATGCATTTGTGAAACAAAAAAGCATCCAGTTTTAAAACTTATGTAATTTCTAGCTTCCGCTAACTGTTGTACGCATGTTCACGAGAGAGTGGCGCTCCAGCGGATGACGCAGGCATAGCATAAACCCCGGTGAGAAGTAACGAACGCGGAAGCGTTTTGTACTTAGTTAAATATTATCAATATTTAAATTAAATTTGAATTCAAAAGGCATAATTTCAGTTAGGGGAAAAAGCTTTTGGCTTCTCTCCTGAGGCCACAAGAGGGCGCATCGAGCACAATATTATTTATGTTTGTTTATTCAAAGGAATAAAATAACAACTATCTTCGAAAAAAATATGTGCATAGTGTTTAAAATAATGTTTAGTGCCACTCTCCTTAAACGTTTGTTTATGGTCAATTTTAGATTCAGTTTTAGTTATATAGTACCCCTGTCTTAAAGCACATTATTATCAGTTTATACATATAATATACTTAAGAACACATCAATATTTTGTGCTATATATTATTATAGTATAAGCATGCACAGTCTCTTAATAGCGTTTCTTTCATTGCAATTTCTTCAATACTCGGAGACTATAAAGATGTCAAGTGAAGAAAGAATATGAAAGTTGAAAAAAGCATTAAAGCCAACACTGCAAAGACAGAAGCAGTCCTCAGGGAGAGGAGAATATGAACCGCTCTGAACGGGACAGAAAATATTGCCAGTGCAATGAGGACGACTGTAGACTAAAGCCTTAAGCTGACAAATGGTGCGGCAGATCAGCCATTTAATAAAATGTGCAAAAGACCGCAGTGTATAAATTAGTGTGTTGCAGGCAATTCATTGCATAACAATTTTCATAATTTCATTTTGTCATGCCTGCTGAATTGCATAATATCAAATTAAAGAAATGGCATCCGAAAACCTAAATTAAAAAAATGGTTTTAATAGAAAAAAATCATATTCAAAGGCAAATGCAATGTTTAATTTCAGACAGTATGTGTCCTGTATTAATGCTTCTGTTCTCATTTGTCGCTGATGATGGCATTAATTGTTTCTCTGTACTTTTCTTCTTCAGCTCTAGACATCTTTATTGCTATTTTATGCATTAGCTTCAGAATTTAGTATTGCCAAAAGAACATTTTGACAAATGTATTGTTTTAATTTGACTGATTTTATTTAATTGTGAAAAGAAGCTACTTAAAAACATTATTTCAGTTGCTGCCTTGAACTATACTGACTTGAGCATAATCAAAATGTCTGTAAAATAAAAGTAAAGTGTTAAATATTATATAAATTAGACATTTTTGTAGAAATTGGTTTTATTAATTTTATGAGTTAAAGTGATGGAAATCTCTTACCATGACTTATTAAAGCCTGGCTGATATGATTAATATCGGAGATAAATCTGTCAGGTATACCAACATTTACTAAGAGATACACCTAATATTCACTAAACCTCTGACATCCACGAAGGACACGCTACACACTCGAAGACATCAAACTGAGAAAATGAAGCACTATCCGCAGAACTGAAGACTGTCATTGAGAAGTTGTGTTCGAATGAGAGATTTCCGAGTGAACAAAGAGAAAAAGTCTTGTGTGTTTAGATGATATCAGCCCTCGGCTGTGAGGAAACAATGACACGTCCTCTAGAGAAACAAAGTACACTAACAAGCTGTCTGGATCTCCACAGCAAGAATCATCTAACAAGACGGCCTTGAAAAACAGCACTTTTACATCTTTTGACACTACTTTGATGCACAGCATGTTCACGGACCGGAGCATAAATGAAGATTGAAGATCATTATCCAGGTGACAAACCAACACACAGTCAGAAAATACACCTGAGGACCAGCTGGACACGGATGCAGTGTTTTCTGAATGGCATGAAACAGCCATTTCAATGTCCCATGAGAAATGAACCTGAAGAGCACATGGTACAGTACAGCTACAGTAGACGTTGTCAAGTTAGATTCAAGTCTATATTGATCAGGTCATGAAACGGCAAAGTTGGTTTCACCTGGCCATATACACTGAGCCGTGTATTTCACAGCACTGATGAAAGACATGTTCTGAGACATAACTTTACAGGTACATCAATGTGTTCACGGCGTCCAGTCAAACATCTGTATCATGGGCAATAATTCAGAAACACATGCACACATTCAGTATGAGGACTTGAGCCGAATCTGAACATGTCTCTCATTACTATCAAGAACTTCATGTGTAATGTAAGTTTATTTAATGTAAGTTTATGCATCTATAAATATACACTACAGTTTGGGGTCGGTACATTTATTATTATTTTGAAAAAGATCTCCTATGCTCATCAATGCTGAATTTATTTGATTAAAAACTACAGGAGAAACAGTAATATTGAGAATTATTTTAACACAAAGTAAACAAAATTAACTTAAATAAAAGAACTGCTTTCTATTTTAATATATGTTCAAATGTATATATTTCCTATGATTAAATCTGTATTTTCAGCATCATTACTCCAGTCTTCAGTGTCACGTGATCTTCAGAAATCATAATAATATACTGATTTACTGCTCAAGAAACATTTATTATTATCAAAACTCAAGTTACAACAGTTGTGCTGTTGTTTGAGGACGTTTTTTCCCCTTGATGAATAAAAAAGTGTTTAGCATTACATGCATTTACTGTTACTTTTGATCAATTTAATGCATTCTTGCTGAATAAAATTATTCATTTTAAATAAATAAACAAATGATAAAATAATTCAAATAGTTAAAGAGTGCATTATTTCTTAGTTTTTAAGTTGGATGTTGTTTAAATGTTCATGTATAATAGGTTTCCTCTGCTGTTTCTTGATATATTTATTTGTGCACTGTTATTATTCAGTTATCTCTATGCTTTTTCATAAAATATGAGCTTTTCAGAAAACGAATTGTTATCATCAATCTTGACTACATTTTTAAACCTTAGATTTTCAGTTTATGCACGTTTTTTTTCCTGCTTATTTATCATCTTATGACACGAAAAAAAAATATTGCATTTAAAAATAGATCAACATTTACTGGAAAGAAATGTGCATTCCCTAAAACATATAATAAGTAATAAAATAAGCATTATTAGCGGTCATTTCTCTCTGTTTTTGTGTTGATAACTGGGCTCTGAATTGAGAGATCAGTCAGCTGACATGATTGTACAGTCTGTTGCCTTGACCTGCCTCTTGCTGGAGACCTTTCCACTCAAAGCTCAGGTCATCTGCAAACAGGACTCGTCTGTGACCTTCTCCTTTAAGCCCCGCCGAGCTCTACATCTCCTCACAATCATCACAATCATGTGCTCTGTGGCTCAGAGAGAGGAGCGAGGCAGCTTGTGTCTGTCATAAAGCGGATGGGTTGGTTTGTTATGTGCAGAGAATCAGCCTTGAGCTGAATAAACACATGAGCTGCAAATACACAGAACACAACATAATAGATGGTTCAAAAACAACAATATAACGGTGCAGTCACAAAACCAGGTGCATTGTCTACTGCCAACCGTGTGATGTATGAAGCACAGCTCAGGTACAAGTCAAGAGCTTTCTGCTTCAACATGAAGGTGAATCTGCTTGATTACTGATAGTGTTGTAAACTCAGAGCGAGGGAGCTTTCACCGTCACACAAGTTCATCGATGCCTAAACGACTGGAGTTCACCCGAAGAGATTCACCAAACAACGGCTGTAGCTTAAAACAGAAATGAAGGAAAAATGAAGATTTTTTTGCATCTCAAACAGCTGCAGTTTTGATCGTTTTAATAGTTTGATGTGAAAAACTGAATACAATTCAGACTAAAAAGTAATTATTCATAAATATTATGTTCCCTCCTGACTATTACAATAATGTATATACTGCCATGGAAAAGTTTGGGATCAGTACGATTTTTAATAAGTGTCTTATGCTCATCAAGGCTGCATTAGTTGATCAAAAATACAGGGAAAACTGTAATATTGTGAAATATTATTGCAATTTAAAAGACTGGTTTTCTATTTTAATATAGTTTAAAATATGATTTATTCCTGTGATGCAAAGTTGAATATTCATCAGCCGTTACTCCAGACGTCAGTGTCACATGATCCTTCAGAAATCATTCTGATTCATTATTAATATGCTTATGTATTATCACTGCTGGAAACAGTTGTGCTGATTATTTATTTATTTGGAACCTGTTTTTTTCAGGAATCTTTATAAAGAACAGCATTGTTTCAAAATAAATATGTTCTAACAATATAAGTATTTATCACAACTTTTTATCAATTTAACACATCAATGCTTAATAAAAGTAAGTTCATTTATTAAATAAAAAAGGCAAGAAAAAAAAACTGGTACCCCAAAACTTGATGGTATATTATTACAAATGATTTGTATTTTAAATAAAATATATGAAGCAGTACAACAGCTTCCAACATTGATGGCACATCTTTTCTTTCTTTCTTTCTTTCTTTCTTTCTTTCAGTAGATATTATCCTGAGTAAACAGTGTGGAAAACATGTCTGTATTTTACTGTAATTTGATTCTTACATGTAACATTTCCAGGTTTCAACCCATTTGATTGCTGAGATGAAAACAGAAAAAAGGCTAAGTCTGCTTGTATATTTAGTTTGTGCTTCCATTCGGATGTATTCACTAAAACTCAGAGCCACTCTCAGACTGTTGCTGAGTCTGGCTCATCTGTAAATCCTCAAAGACACTTACTGGACTACACATTAAAGTGACCGACTAAAAACTAGACTACTCAGAACAGTAGCATATGTGCCAACGGCCAGCGGTGTCTTAATTCAGCAGAGCGTTACAGTTCATTTTACAACAATAGAAACAAGTCCAGTCCACCTAAATTCAGCATTCATTTCCCTGATGGACAGCAGTCGTGACAGAAGTCACTGACAGTTTTACTCTGATGATCTGATGATGTGGTCAAAGCTGGGTCTTTCTGTCAACTTCACCAAACATCCCCATGCAGCAAAAATACAAATATGGGATTTGATTTTCTTCTGGTGAAAGAAACGCACGAATGAAGAAGAAAGCCGAAATATTAAAAGCCATGGATGAATAATTACGAGCTAATCAACTATTTCAAAATGACAATTTGGAGATTTGCCAAAGTACAGATGACAGAAAAATGGCAAAAAAAAAATATATAGGGAACATATTTTTTACACAGAAACTAACGTCTATTAGAAAAATCGGTTCACTATAGCATTTTCTGTTACATTATATACATCCGATGACAGTTCAAAGATGGGGGGGGGGGGGCTCTGGAATCCAAATGTTAGTATTTTTCTACACAAAATCACTGCTGTGTGTTCATTTTAATTATAGTTATTCAATGTGTTAATTCTAATTATAGTTATTCAAGTGATTTGGAAAACAAATTATATAGGGAACATATTTATTTATTTGTGTGTGTGTGTGTGTGCGTGGGTGTGTGTGTGTGTGTGTGTGTGCATGTTTATGTGGTTTTTAATGACATGGGTATGACAGGTATTACAAGGAGAAGGTGGTTTATGAGGACATTTTCAATGTCTCCATAATTCAAAACGCTTATAAATCATTACAAGAGTGAGTTTTTTTGAAAAAGTTAAAATGCTGAACGTTTTCTGTCAGGGGTAGGTTTAGGTGTAGGGCGATAGAAAATACAGTTTGTACAGTATAAAAAACCATTACACCTATGTAGACTTAGCCCCCATAAAAACGTGTGTGTGTGTGTGTGTGTATGTGTGTATGCGTGTGTGTGTGTGTGTGTGTGTGTGTGTGTGTGTGTGTGTGTGTGTGTATGCGTGTGTGCGTGTACGTGTGTGTGCGTGTGTATGTAAATGACAAAACAAATTGAAACGTTCATTTCGACATTCAAGGAGTACTTTAAGTAAATATTGTAGGTCATAAAAGTACCTAAATTGGCAACCCCTGCATTAAACCATAAAAACTAGGTTTCGATCAAAGCTAAATATATGAAATACCATTACCTGAAACTAAACTACAGACCAACCAGGATCACACACAGAACATGAGGTACAAGCAACATGCAAGAGCAAGACATTATTAATATCATACAATCATAAATAGTGTTATTTGTAACATGTAAATATACATTTGAGCTCCTATAAGAACTATAAACAGCAGCTCAATGTAGAGGTCTGAAAATCTGCCTCTGGCTCATTAAATCACATCCTCATGGAAAGTCACACATCATAACTTGGTTTAATAGTCAGAAATGTTATATGGCAGGATATTGACCAACATAAACAGTTGATTGAGATGAATTTATGACTGATCAATCAAACTCAAGGATCAAGCTACAGCTAGCCTGCCATTTACACTCAACCTGACAACATAATAACCAGCACCAGCCGCCATATAATCACCCTGACACTAATTCTCATTTCATAATTCAATAATACAGAATAAACGTTTGCAAATCAACATGAAAACTACTGTAGAACCCTTCACTCACCTCTATACGGACGCGCGTGGTGTTGTTGAGAGGACTGCTGATATGCCTGATCAATATAAACACGGCATCTCATGGCAGATATTCATTTAGAGCGTATTATGTGTACGGAATCACCTCAGGATATTTTAAATATAACACACGTCATCAGTTAAACTCGAACATCAAATCTGTTTGTATATTTTAACACTAAAGCGAGTGTATGTGTTCAGGCGCGCCTCTTACTGCTGTTCTCGGGTCCTTGTGTTGAACTGACAGCTCTGTTTCCACCATGGCGGCGTCCGGCAGAGAGCATGTACTGTCTCTCTACAGACTGCTTCTGAAGGAGAGCAAGAACTTCCCCTCTTACAATTATAGGTGATTACAACGATATACATGTATTTATCTGCGGCTCACGCGCGTGTCATCTATACAATAGTCTCCGTGGCATTATGTGGAATGTAGATGCATCAATACATCGATGCAGTTTTACTCATTTCAGTATTTGTTATTTGTTTGCAATATTGTCTGGTGAAAACTGCGTCATAATGTTTAGGAAACGTCGTACATGTATTTTAAGCATGCTTAAAAGAGTAGCATTTGTTTGAAATAGAAGTGTTTGCTTAATAAAATTATTAATTTCCTTTCCCCCAAAATATTTTAATTGTTTCCACTAAATACATAAAAATAAGAGGCAGCTCAACTGTTTTCAATATTGCTGCTAATAATAAGAAATGTTTCTTGAGCATCAAATCAGCATTAGAATAATTAGAATAAATCAATTAAGACTGGAGTATATATCTGTTTTATATTTTGATGAGAGAAAGAGCCAATATACTGGATTATATAATAATAATAATATCTCAATATTACTGTTTTAATGTTGTTGTTGTTTTGTTTTTTGCTAAAACATATGCATCCGCTGTGAGCATAAAAGGCTAATACAAAAAATAAAGTCATAATTATTCCAAATATGATTAATTTAAGAATCTGTACATTTACATCATGCAAATTATACATTGTTGTAATAATAATAATAATAATAATATTTTGTTACATGTTATATACATTGCTTACATTGCTTAGTTCTTGCATTGAGAATTAAAAGAGGAAAATGATTGTTCATGATTTGAAGTCAAGGTCGAGACTCAAAGGTGTCAGACTTCTGGAGGTTCACGGTCCTGCAGCGTTCGGCTCCGACTCTAATTCAACACCTGACCCAGCTGACCGAGGTCTTCAGGATGGATAGAAATCAACTCTGCAGGACTGTGACCCTTCAGGATCAGAGCTTGCCATCTGTGGAGGCTTCAGCCTTAAAGGAACACTACACTTTTTTTGAAAATAGGCTCATTGTACAACTCTCCTAGAGTTAAACAGTAGAGTTTTACCATTTTCGAATCCATTCAGTCAATCTCCGGGTCTGGCGATAGCCCTTTAGCGTAGCTTAGCATAGATCATTGAATCTGATTAGACCGTCAGCATCTCGCTCAAAAAGGACCAAAGAGTTTCCATAATTTTCCTATTTAAAACTTGACTCTTTTGTAGTTACATCGTGTACTAAGACTAACAGAAAATGAAAAGTGGTGATTTTCTAGGCTGATATGGTTAGGAACTGTACTCTCATTGCAGCGTAATAATCAAGGAACTTACCATGAATGCAGCAGATGCAAAGATATTACTCAGCGCATGAAAATAGTCCCCAGCTACGTAAATAAATAGGAAAATTATGGAAACTCTTTGGTCATGTTTGAGCGCGATGCTGACGGTCTAATCAGATTCAATGATCTATGCTAAGCTAAAAGTGCTAGCGCCAGACCCGGAGATTGACTGAATGGATTCGAAAACGGTAAAACTCAACTGTTTAACTCTTGGAGGAGTTGGAAAATGAGCCTATTTCCAAAAATAGTGGAGCGTTCCTTTAAATGAGCCATTTGTCTGAGGTTAATTGTATTGATCATTATATTGATTAGTATGTTCTATATTAGTAATAAATTATAACTAATAATACTAAATTAGAAATAAGTCATTTAAAATACATTTTAATGAGTAATTTTAAATAAATAAATGCATCTGTAAAATAAAAAGACTGTTAACTAATGAAGACGCTGCTGGTGTTGCAGCACTGTCAAAATAAAAGTCCCACTTCTGACAAAATGGCCAGACAGGAAAACGTATTGGCTGATGCAATAAATGTCTAAATATCAGCCAACCGCTATTAATGAGTCATGAGATTTTGGTTCAATGTGTGAACATTGGAAATGGAAAGGTCCAAGTCAAATGCATTGCATTGTGGGAAACAGAGCCTTACAAAGTGTGCTCTGTTGCATGCTACTGGGAAATGTAGTACTGTTTGTAAGCCAAATATTGTATGTTGGACATGCATCGTATTCATATTGTGCTGCAGAAATAGTATGAATAGCTTTATAGAGTGCCATTTGAATCAATTCTCACTTCTACTCTTAATATTGGAAATATAACCATGATATAATTCCAAGTTATTGTTCAGAAATTCTATCATCATGGTGCATTCATATTACAAATATCTATAAAAGGCTTAACGTGTTCACAGATTAAAAAGCTGACAGCCAAAGGATACTAATCTCGAACCCACTCAGTTTCCATCGAGCTTTGAGTCTCCAGTTTCATTCTTCTTCTGAAATCTGCCAGTGTTCATACTTTTGTCATCCTTTTGGTTTGCCTGAATGCAAATGTTTATATTAATGCAATTCATAAATGTCTCATTGATGAAACAGAGGCAGAGTGGATTTGTGCAAGTCGCTCATAAAACTTTTCTTGACTAAATTCATACATAGAAAGCTACAAGAAGCCTAATTTCTTAGTAAACTGACTGATACATCATTTATGTGACTATATTTTTAGTTGATTTAGTTTGTGTAAAAATTGGACATGTAATTGACCGTTTGCAAAGAGTTTGATTGACAGGTGATCTGACCAATCATAGCGTCTGAATCTGCAAACTTGCCCGACAAACAAATCAGACAGAAGAGTAGATTAACTTCAGTAGACTTAAACGTGAAAAGTGGCGTGTTTATTTTGTGCTTTAAGTAAATATGAAAACTGCTTGAACTGAGGCAATACAGCGATCTGTCCCGACACATTAAAGAGCCGTAACATGGTATTTATTGATTGAATTTCTTTAAAACCTGCTCTGTCTTGTCAGTTTCCTCTTTTCTCCACAATGTATTTTTTACTACGTGAGAACACTGTTGCTAGGGTCAGTTGTGCATGTTTATTCCCTCTATTTTTTACATTCAGATTACCTTAAAGTTTCATGTAATCTGTGGTGTATTTCACCCCAAAATTTAATTTTGCTGAATATTTCCTCGGGCCACCCAAAATGTAGATTAGTTTTTTCCGCATCAGATTTGGAGAAATGTAACATTGCATCACTTGCTCACCAATGGATGCTCTGCAGTGAATGGGTGCCGTCAGAATGAGAGTCCAAACAGCTGATAAAAACATCACAATAATCCACACCACTCCAGTCCATCAATTAACATCCTCTAAAGTGAAAATATGCGTTTATAAGAAATTGTTTAACTTTCAGTTTGGCTTCTGTCAATAATCCATAATAACGCTTCCTCCAGTGAAAAAGTCCATCTCCTGTTGCCTCTCACATTAAAATCAACCCACACATATGTTTAGAGCTGTTTTGGACTGTTTTCATTGCTGTGCAGATTTCTCTCCTGATTCAGACCAGATGACGTTTTCACTGGAGGAAGAGTTATTATGGATAGGACTGTTTGAAGTTAAAACACCATACAAACACACAGCGTTTCATGTCTCAAGACATTAACTGAAGGACTGGAGTGGTGTGGATTATTGTGATGTTTTTATGGACTCTCATTCTGACGGCACCCATTCACTGCAGAGCATCTATTGCTGAGCAAGTGATGGAATGCTAAATAAAAAAATCTGTACTAATGAAGAAAGAAATCACAATGAACAGTCACAGTTTACACCGAAATCATTCATGTTTCATTAATGAGGCGTATTGTTTTCACGGTAACTCTGGCTGGTTTAGAGAGAAACCCAATGTGCATGTTGTTTTCTAACTGTGTGATATTAGGCTGTTAAATTATTCAAGGCCTTGCAACTTGTTTTTTAACATCCTGATGGTAACTCATATTTGGCGTTTTTGAGATATGCAGTATAAGTACTCCTTCAAATCAGATTTTTTTAGGTTGTGGTTTGAGCGCCGTGCGTATGTGATATGAAGTTCTCAGATTTACGCAGAGAGAAAGAAGTTGAAACAGCATGTGAAGAGAGAGAGAGAGAGAGAGATGCGGGGAGGGGAAAGAGTGAATGAAGTGCAGGACAACTCAAGATGATTGAAAGCCGGAAACAAATTCAGTCAGTGAGAGCGAATGATTGAGAAGGGAGGATGAAAGAGATGTTGATTTTGACGGAAGGTAAGAAAAATATCACATCTGTCAAGACGGAAGATTCACAACACGCACCCAGAGAGAAAGAGAGACTCTTTTTGAGGAGAGGAAGCAGATATTTTTGATGGTACACACTGCAGAGCTGCAAGTGTAGACTGCAGAAAGTAGGGCAGCTCTTACGTAAAGCATCTTCCCGTTAAATATAACCCTCCCCCGTGGTCCTCCCGCTCGACGTTAGTGCAGAGCCAATGACGACATATCTGTGCTCAGTCTTATTCATAAAGCTCTCAAGAAATCAACCTTTAAACGCCACAGATTAATAAGTGACAGCGATGCGTGTGAAATCTCACTGATCTTCTTGAAAGTCCTCGCTTGTTTGAAACGGAGGGATATTTTCTGTTCTGTTTGTAGCTATTTATTTATTCATAGCTTGCTGTTCGTTTAACTGTATTTGTTCTGTGTGTTCAGATTCAGTATCTAAATTGAGAAATGCTTCCATAGCTGTAAAAATGATTGATTTATGAATAAAGTGGCAGCAAATCCTTTGGTGATGGTATTCTTAAGCCTTTATTTTGGATCCACCCAAATGATTTTTCCAGAACGGTGTTTGCTGGCGTCTTCTTCGCAGGATGTGGGCAGGTGAAAGTTGAGTTTCTGAGGATAATGGGCTGTCACGAGTCTCTGTCGAGTCTCGGTAAGCTCCAGCTGTAATGCTTCAGTAGCATCTCTGTGGGTTTGATCTCCGAGAGAAACTCTCTTCATCTCCAGCACAAGCTCTGACATCACAGCCTGCACGCAGACTCATCTCATATTGTCTCGTCCTTCTCTTCATTTTCTTTTCACATTGCTCCCTTTCTCTCATTGTTGTGGCTTTTTCTTCTCTCATCTCATCTTGTTTCATCTCTTTTTTACTTAAGATCTTGCTTGTTTTATCCATGTCTTGTCTCTTATTTCTTTGTTTTATTCTGTCCTTATCTTTGAGACTCATATGTCCTTGATTCTTATTGTTTAACTTCTCCTTTCTTCTCTCTTTATCATCTTGTTTCTCTATCTCTCCTTGTATCCTCATCCTTTCTTTTCTGTTCTTTTATTTCTCTTCTGTCCTAATCTTGTTTTGTCTGTTTAAGACTCTTCTCTCCGTGGCTCTTTTTGTCTGTCTTTGTCTCTTCACATCTCAGCTGTCATTTTCTCTCATTACTCTTCATTTCTTTGCTCGTTTCACCTGGTCTCATTTCTCAGTTCTCTCTCTTCATTTCCCTTCCTCCCTCTTGTCATTTATTTTCTCTTTTTGTTTTCTCTTATCTCTATCTATTGTCTACTGGTCTCATCTTTTTAGATCCTTTTTTCACATCTAGCTTTTTGTCTCATGTTCTGTCCTCGTCTCCTCTCTTCTGTTGTTTTTTTGTCTCATCTCTTCACATCTTGTCTCTTACTTGGCTCACTTATTTCTCTTTCACTCTTAAAAATAAGAGGCACGATGCCATAAAGAACCTTTAACATCTGAAGAACCTTACTGTTTCACAAAAGAAACTTTATAAAAAGATAAGACAGAGATGTTCTTTAAAGAACCTTTGACTCAATGGTTCTTTGTGGAACTAAAAATTGTCTTCTACATTTACATTTCTTCATTTAGCAGACGCTTTTATCCAAAGCGACTTACAATTAAGGAATACAATAAGAGATACATTATAAAGAGACGAACAGACACAGGAAGTGCTTGTCATACAAATGTCTGGGCATTGTTCAGAGCAAATCTAGCCAGACAGTGAGAGGTTAAGGAAAGAGAGCAAAGGTTGTTTTTTTTTGCTGTTGTTGTTGTTTTTTAAGATGAAGTCAAGTGATGACGGAAGAGATGAGGGGGGGGAAGATCATTCCAGCAGCCAGGAACGGTGAACGAGAATGTTCTGGAGAGTGATTTTGAGCCTCTCTGTGATGGTACCACGAGGCGTCGCTCACCAGCAGATCTCAGACTTCTGGAGGGGATGTAGATTCGTAATAGTGAGTGGAAGTAGGCGGGGCTTCTGGAGGGGATGTAGATTCGTAATAGTGAGTGGAAGTAGGCGGGGCTTCTAGAGGGGCTGTAGATTCGTAATAGTGAGTGGAAGTAGGCGGGGCTTCTGGAGGGGATGTAGATTCGTAATAGTGAGTGGAAGTAGGCGGGGCTTCTGGAGGGGATGTAGATTCGTAATTGTGAGTGGAAGTAGGAGGGGCTTCTGGAGGGTATGTAGATTCGTAATAGTGAGTGGAAGTAGGCGGGGCTTCTGGAGGGGATGTAGATTCGTAATTGTGAGTGGAAGTAGGCGGGGCTTCTGGAGGGGATGTAGAGTTATAGTGAGTGGAAGTAGGCGGGGCTTCTGGAGAGGATGTAGATTTGTAATAGTGAGTGGAAGTAGGTGGGGCTTCTGGAGGGGATGTAGATTCGTAATAGTGAGTGGAAGTAGGAGGGGCTTCTGGAGGGGATGTAGATTCGTAATAGTGAGTGGAAGTAGGAGGGGCTTCTGGAGGGGATGTAGATTCGTAATAGTGAGTGGAAGTAGGCGGGGCTTCTGGAGGGGATGTAGATTAGTAATAGTGAGTGGAAGTAGGCGGGGCTTCTGGAGGGGATGTAGATTAGTAATAGTGAGTGGAAGTAGGCGGGGTTTCTGGAGAGGATGTAGATTTGTAATAGTGAGTGGAAGTAGGCGGGGCTTCTGGAGGGGATGTAGATTCGTAATAGTGAGTGGAAGTAGGAGGGGCTTCTGGAGGGGATGTAGATTCGTAATAGTGAGTGGAAGTAGGCGGGGCTTCTGGAGGGGATGTAGATTAGTAATAGTGAGTGGAAGTAGGCGGGGCTTCTGGAGGGGATGTAGATTAGTAATAGTGAGTGGAAGTAGGCGGGGTTTCTGGAGAGGATGTAGATTTGTAATAGTGAGTGGAAGTAGGTGGGGCTTCTGGAGGAGATGAAGATACGTAATAGTGAGTGGAAGTAGGCGGGGCTTCTGGAGGGGATGTAGATTCGTAATAGTGAGTGGAAGTAGGCGGGGCTTCTGGAGGGGATGTAGATTCGTAATAGTGAGTGGAAGTAGGCGGGGCTTCTGGAGGGGATGCAGATTCGTAATAGTGAGTGGAAGTAGGAGGGGCTTCTGGAGGGGATGTAGATTCGTAATAGTGAGTGGAAGTAGGTGGGGCTTCTGGAGGAGATGAAGATACGTAATAGTGAGTGAAAGTAGGCGGGGCTTCTGGAGGGGATGTAGATTCGTAATAGTGAGTGGAAGTAGGCGGGGCTTCTGGAGGGGATGCAGATTCGTAATAGTGAGTGGAAGTAGACGGGGCTTCTGGAGGGGATGTAGATTCGTAATAGTGAGTGGAAGTAGGTGGGGCTTCTGGAGGGGATGTAGATTCGTAATAGTGAGTGGAAGTAGGCGGGGCTTCTGGAGGGGATGTAGATTCGTAATAGTGAGTGGAAGTAGGCGGGTGCTGACCCTGTGGTTGTTCTATATGCAAATGTAACGGATGTGTATTCCCGTGGTGTCAATGTAAACCTCACTCCCCTGACCTCAAAAAGAGGCGCTCTGGCAACTGACGCTAGAGGCTGTAGCCTTTGGCGTTACTTGTTAGAGCGCCCGCCTCCTACGTGGGAATCCCGGGTTCGCGACCCGCTCGGCACTAGATACGAGTTTGGACTGTGCGGACCCGGGAGGGGGTGTTACACAAGCATCAGTGTCTTCAACTGGATGCGAGCTGCAACCGGGAGCCAGTGCAGGGAGATAAAGAGAGGGGTAACGTGCTCTTTTGGGCTCATTGAAGACAGGGGCGTCAGTTTGTGTTGAAAAGTGGTGGGGACAAAAGATCAGATGAAAAATCATTACAGCAGGACGGGAAAAATATTGAATAACGGCGCATCAAAAATGGGCATAGTGTAGGCCAGTCAACAACACGAAAATACTCAGCATAAAACCCTCAACAATGTCGACTGCACATGTAACAGTCCCTGCAACACCAGCTCAACCGAACAGTGCCAAAGCACCATAGGCTACTGTAGAAAACAGCAGCGCGTTAAGTCAATGATTACAATGAAATTCATTACATATGTAAAAGAAAACACACCATAAGCATACAACGCAACATATCTGCATCAAATAACACCAGATAAAATTAAAACAATGTGGGGTTTGCAACCCACATAGAATGCAGTGCAGTTAGAGAACCAAATCCACAAAATGTGAAATCCTCCTCTGCCATCGCACATCGCAGCGTAACCAATATAAAGTGCTGTGATAAATACTGTCAATTATGTATGCGGTGCACTGACGTTTGACAAATATTTTGACGCAGTGGCGACACAGTCCAACACAGCAGAAATGCTATATAAAACTAAACACGTTTTTTATTATTATTATTATTAATTATTACATGGCTTGGTTGAATTCTAATGTATAATGCGGTCTGTTACTTCTTGATAACAGCCGCTGCTAAGTACCGTTGCCATGAAAAACAGAGCGTTGCTATGGCCGCAGGATTCTAACCGTAGAGACGGAACGGACTATTTTCTTTAGCGGAAGCAATACAATAGTTTTTAAATAAATAAACTCCTTTTTAAATCAATATTTTGTGTCAAATTATTGATTTATTTTGTAGGTAGCCATGTAATACAACCGCCAATCTGCGTGTTCGGGGCGTGGTTTTGCGAAGGGTCAATTGGACGGAAACCCGCCCAATATGGCAACACTGCACAGGATAATCAATTGTAGAAAAATGCAGTAACTTAGCTAGCTAAACATTTAACCTGTAGTAGCCTAATTTACAGTAACAAAAACTGCACAATGTCCAAGAGGAAGAAGGGAGGAGACATTAGAAACTACTTTAGCAAACAGCTCTGTACTGTAAGTGATGATCTTATTATGGAGGCCTATTGTAAAATCCAGCAATAAGAAAGAGGCACTTATCTTAATATGTTTGCAAAACTAGCTGTTCTAGCTGGCTAGCTAGTTAATCAGTCCATCTAATCAACGTTACATTATGATTTAACAGTAGGCCTGCTGATTACCTCTATTATCTAATGAACAATAACAGTTTTTCTGCACATGTTGTAGACCAGTGGTTCTCAAACTTTTTACACCAAGTACCACCTCAGAAAATATTTGGCTTTCCAAGTACCACCATTATGACCAACATTAAAATGCAGTATAAATGGCTGCCCACTGCTCCAGGTCTGTGTTCACGGTGTGTGTGTGTGTGTGTGTGTGTGTGTGTTCACTGCTGTGTGTGTGTGCACTTTGGATGGGTTAAATGCAGAGCACAAATTCCGAGTATGTCACGTCACTTTCACTTTCAGTAGCACTATACACAGTAAAAAAATAAAAATAAAAAAACGAGTCAGTTTTAATCCTTAGAAGGATATTTATTATTGTCAGCCTCTTAAAATATAGTAAATACACAGTTTGAACATGAACACTGCACCGTGCTTACTTTCACGTAAATAAAACACGTAATTATTAAATTAAAATATATTGTACCTAAAAGTGAAATAAAACTGTACTGTACTTAAATGTTAAAAAAACTGTACTTAAAGATTAAATGAAAATGTACCATACTTAAAATTTAAGTACAGTAACTTAGTTTTTATTTAACTTTAAGTAGCTACATTTTCATTTAATCTTTAAGCACAGTACAGTTTTTATTTCACTTTTAAATAAAAAAGTACTTGATAAAAAAAAACACAGGCTGTATATGTAGCTGCAAGTAACAACAATCAGGCCACGTTTCCACCAAAGCCAGCTGAAAACACCCAGGTGTGAGCATAGACACATATATGTCTATGGGTGTGAGCGCTTGAGAGCGCAGCGTATTTTCGAGACGCTGCGGTTGCTATGATATGGAATATCCGCTGAAGTAATATGGCAGACGCATCGCGAATGAAATGTTTCTCCAAGCATTATTTTTCATAACAATATTATTGTACTCCGGCAATTCCATCTGGTAAAGACATAACTACTCAGAGACAAGCAATATTAACTTCTCCATTGCTGTTCAGTCGTATTAGGTATTAGTCCCGCCCCTCCTCCACTGTGATTGGTTAGCTGACTAAAAAGTGAACGCCCGAGTGCTCTGCATGAAAAGACGCTCCCATTTAAAACAATTAAAAAAAATCTCTTTGGTGGACACGCGGCCTGATTTATATTTAATTCTGAGATTCCTCTGCGTACCACACTTTGAGAACCACTGTTGTAGACTGTTGCTTAGGTGTAGTTGATAGTGTAGCCTACTGTAAGGATTAGGTCTCGGGTTAACATTTTTTCATAATTTTGCATTAAAATCAGCAGCAGCCAGTTGCAACTCCAGGAGCTGATGGAGAGCAGGAGAAAAAGCCAGAGAGTTTAGAGGTGAGATTAACATACTTTAGAAAAAGTAATGTATATTAAGATTTTATTTGATCAATTTAAAAAGTGGATCTTACACTTTAAAAGTATTTGACAATTAAAAAAAAAATGTAAGATGTTGCAGACATTGTAGACTGTTGCTTAGTTTATGGTGTCTTATTTGGTTGTGGGTTAATATGTCATAATCTCACACCAGCTTCAGCAGCAGACGGTTTCCACTGTAAGTGCTGATGGAGAGCAGGAGAAAGAGCCAGAGAGTTTAGAGGTGAGATTTAAATAGGCTACTTCAGAAAAAGTTATTTCAACTGTGTTATAACATGTTTACAAAGTGCATCTTACACATTAAAAGTACAAGACATTCATATTTATTGTACAATTACATTTATTTCAATAGGATCTGCAGCAGGCAGTGGTTGGTGCTAGGGCTGATGTCAGGGAGAAAGGGCCAAATCCGAACAATGAGGATGAGGAATCCGAGCATGAAGGCACTGTAGATGAGGAACAAGTAGAATCTGAGGCAGAGCAAAATTACCCTTTGACTGAGCCACATCACCCTCATCCCAAGTTTATTGAGGTGCAGAAGTTGGCCAACAAGACGCTTCGATTTCAGAAGAGCTGGTTCAATAATTTCCCTTGGTTACACTACTGTCCTAGACTGAAAGGAGTTTTGTGTTTTTATTGCACCAAGGCCTTTTCAAAGCAGACATCTTCACTAGCCAAAAATACAGAGCCAACATTTATTTTGACAGGCTTTAGGAACTGGAAACGGGCTGTGGAGGGTTTTGAGCGACACTCAAGCAGCAAAACACACAACATTGCAGTGACTACGCACATTTATGAGCCAAAATCAATTAATGCCCAACTATCCAGTGTTTTGGCAGTACTTGGCCCAACAAGGCCTAGCTTTAAGAGGGCATGGAAATGAAGAGGGGAACTTCCACTACCTTCTCCTTCTTAAGGCAGAGGATGATCCTGCCCTTGGACACTGGTTAAAACGGAACCACAGCTACACCAGCCCTGTCGTTCAAAACGAAATGCTAAGTTTAATGAGCAATAACATCATTCGCAACATTGCAGAGGAAATCCTGGCTTTACCAGTGGTCCAATATTCCGTAATAATTGATGGAACACAGGACGTAAGTGGCACAGAGCAGGAGTCCATCTGTCTACGCTACGTTGATTCCGACTTGGAACCACGAGAGGAATTCATTGGCCTCTACGAAACTTCTTCCACCACAGGTGAGCAAATTTATAAGATTGTCTCTGATGTGCTACTCCGTCTGAACCTACCCCTTTCAGGACTGCGTGGCCAGACCTATGATGGAGCAGCCAATATGTCAGGACATCTGTCGGGAGTACAGGCTCACATCAGAAAAGAACAGCCACTTGCTATTTACGTTCACTGTGGGCCTCACTGCGTCAACCTGGTCACGCAAGCAGCTTGCTCAACCACACCGATTGTCAGGGATGCATTGCAGTGGACCCATGAGTTGGGGTGCTTGTTTGGACAATCAGGCAAATTTAAGACCATTTTCAAGTCTGTTGCAAAGTCCACAAGTGGTTCCTACATCACACTCAAACCTTTGTGCCCAACACGATGGACAGTGCGCACCCCAGCCATTGACGCCATCCTTGGTCAATATGAGGCAGTCTTGGCTGCATTGGAAGAGATGGCTTCGTCCAACACATCCGACACAGCTTCTAGAGCTAATGGCCTTCATGAGCGGTTCCAAAAGGGCACCACAGTCCTTGGCCTGTTTCTGGCAAAAGAGGTGATGATGGGGTTAGAGGGCCTGAACACTTCACTGCAGGGGAGAGGGAAAACAGTTGGAGGCATGTTAAGTGCAGTTGACTGTGTGAAAAAACACTTTCAGAGCCAACGAACTGAAGAAGCATTTATCACAGTCTACACCAGTGCAACTGATCTCGTTACATCTTTGGACATCGAACCAATAAAGATGCCACATTTACGAAAGCCACAGAGGAGACATGCTGGCCCAGCTGAGCCCTACGTTCCATCCACAGATCAGGAGTACTACCGTGTACAGTTCTTCCAAGTCCTTGACATTGTAACAACACAGCTGACAAAGCGGTTTGAACAGGAAGGGCTACAGCACCTGGTCAAGCTGGAGAAAGTCCTACTCTCTGGTCAAGTTGATGACGTGGTTGACCTGTATCCAGAGCTGCAGTTCCAGTCCCTAAAGGTGCAGCTGGCCATGTTCACTGCCAATTACACCTACAAAACCTGCTCAGAAGTGACAGAAATCATGAGGAACATGGTTCCCGAGGTCCGTGGTCTCTTCAGTCAAGTTGAGGCACTTCTGCGTTTGTTGCTTGTTGTTCCTGCCTCATCTGCTGAAGCAGAGAGAAGCTTCAGTGCCTTGAGACGCCTGAAGACCTGGCTGCGCTCTTCAATGTCACAAACCCGACTCAACAGTGTGGCTGTTTGTCATGTTCACAGAGAGAGAGTGTATAACTTGGACAAGAAGAAACTGTGTCAAGAATTTGTTCAAGTTACTGATCGGCGCATGCATGTTTTTGGGTCATTTTAGAATCAGTAATAGCTTTTTTTGTTTAAGTTACTTTTTTTGGACAATGTACATTGTTTATTTCTGTATCTAAACTGCATTGCATGTTTTATTTTGTGCAAATAAACCTTTAACATTTCTTGGTTCGCTTGATTTTTCAGAACATTTTAACCAAATGCTTTCAAAAAGTGGTGGGGACAAAATCAGCCATTTCAAAAAGTGGTGGGGACATGTCCCCAGCGTCCCCAGTGTAAATGACACCTATGATTGAAGACCAGTCGTGCCGCTGCATTCTGAATCATTTGTAAAGGTTTGATTGTGTTTGATGGAAGTCCAGCCAGAAGAGCATTGCAGTAGTCCAGTCTAGAAATGACAAGGGCCTGGACAAGAAGTTTTGCTGCATGCCCTCTCGTCTCATTTTCTCTCCTCTTGTTTCTCTTATCTTCACTTCTATCCTTTTCTCATTTATTTTCTCTTCTCTGCTTGTCTCTTTTGTCACTTCTCTCACTTTCGGCTTTGTTTCTCCTCTTCTGATTTGTTTTTTCTTCATCTCTCTTCTTGTCTCATGTCTTTTCGCTGATCTTTCACTCTTCTCTTCTTGTCTAAACTGTTACGTCTCGCATAGTTTATTGTCTCTTCGTTTTATCCCTTCACATGTTGTCTCTCACTTGCGCTTCTTGGCTTGTTTCTCTTTTGCTCCTCATCATCGTTCATCTTTGTGCAGTCCTTCTCCAATAGCTTCGTCTCTTTAGGTCTCTTGGGTTTTTTGTTTGTTTCTTTTCTCTCTTCTCGTCTCTTCACATCTTGTCTCTCACTGGCTGTTCTTGTCTTGCTTCTCTTCTCTTCTTATTCTCTTTTTCCTCATCTCTCTGTTTTTCCACAGTTCTGTTCAAATGATTTTGGCCACACACTCATCATTTTTCAGCTGTACGTGTGAAATTCATTTCAGGGGCAGGAAGCATCTTTAGCTAATAATACAGGGCCTGTGTATTTACAGCTGAAGGTGTCATTAAATATTAAGCCATTATAATTGGTTCCACTTCACAGAACCATGAAACAAGTTGTTTTATGTTCTTTTAGATGCCAATTATTGCTCATGTTATGTGTTGGTGAGGTGAATTAATTGTGTGTTTAACTGCCCATGGGTGACACTATGCTAATTGTCGCCTACAGAACAATAGTTTACTAATCTACTGTCTACTAATCTACTGATCTGAAACTAGAGTTCCTGTTCATCTCCCTAAATATAATTCTCTCAGCTGCCCAAGTGTTAATCACGCTCCCATCCGCTACATTCAATCGGACGCCACGTTATGCTTTTGTTTAAGGTCAGCTTAAGCATAACCAACAATATGACGCATTCGCTTAAAAACACAAGCGTTTCATTGCTCTGTCACGCGCATCATGGCTCATATTTCAGTCTGGATGCTTGGCAGCGAGGATGAGTGTCTCTCTGAGGATTCAATATGCGTGACGCTCGATGAATCAGCCATTCCTACGCTGGTGACAAAGACCAACTGCTTAATTGTCCAATGGCCCCAACCAGAATTCACCACGGATCTACAGATCGCTCTCTGTTTTCCTTTTGACAAATGCTTTGTCTTGATGATGACCTTATGGCCAGATGGCTGAAAATACTGAAAATATCTATCAGATGTTGCCTCGAAGGGATGATGTGAGTGGTTTATTATTAACTGGGTCTCTGATGTAATGAGACGTGATGTAAACTGAAGAATTCAATTAGCTAAAATGGCTATAATTTACATAGAAACATGCAGATCCCTCTATATTGTAAAGTTAATCTAAGATTTGCTTTGCATACAAGAGCCTCTAATCATTTCAGTCACTTGCAGTGCATCAAACTCTTAATATGAATGCAAGGTGGTGAAGTTGAGATAAATCTTGCATTTAAATGTTTAATTCACTTCTGAAATGTATTGATTAATAATAGTCAGCCTAATATAAATTCACAAATTTACCCCAAATTTGTGTTTTATGCATGTTAAAGTATCAAGCAATCGAATCAAGCAAAGATCAACAATCAAATCAAGTTTCCTAGCAGTTTTAGTGAACATACCATCTATATTGGACCCAGTAGGAAACCCACAACCCATAAATTCAGGGTCGTGTGAATGCAGAAATTTTAAAGCTATAGTAGAAAACCATACAGAACTTGTTTTGCTCTTAAAGGGGTCATATGATGCGTTTTCATGTTCCCCGTTGTCTTTGGAGTGTTTCAAGCCATATATAAGAGCATATTTAATATCCGTAAGGTCGCAGAGAGTCTCACACCCAAAGAGATATTCTTTCTAAACGTTAAGACTCATCCATGCCTTCCTAAAATCTCTCATTCAAATACGCCCCCACAAATCTACACCACTGTGTGTGAAGATTTACATAACACCGCCCAAAATATATACTCAAAGAATGAAGGCGTAACTTTTATTCTCGCTGTAGTATTGTTGCCGCCGCTGTGGAAGCTGATATTCCCAATGTGGTAATGAGCATAACATTTCCATCACACGCTCGAGCTATCTGGCCAATCACAACCACATCACGTTTAGAGTTTAGAATTGAGTTCAGAAATGAAATGTCTGGTGCTAAATGGTTAAATCTAAAGTATTTGATCTCTTTTATTATAAACTCATGTTTTACAAAACTCATACCTGAGCATTTATATTTATGCATTTAGCAGATGCTTTTATCCAAAGTGACTTACAGTACATTCAGGTTACACATTTTTTGTCAGTATGTGTTTTCCCTGGGAATTGAACCCACAACCTTTGCGCTGCTAATGCAATGCTCTACCACTGAGCCACAGGAACATTTCACGTTACAAGTGCAGTGCTGCACCGGATGTGCTACCGAGCAAGTTTACTACATCAGAAAAGCCATACGTATAGAGCTGGTTAAGTGATGCAAACATCATTACTTCATAAATCATGCTCTATGGTAAAAGTGTTTTAAGGTCATACTGTATTGTTCAAGGAATCGCACAAAAATAAATCTTAATTATATTTTGTGTGGAAATAGAAATAATGTTGGTGTTTTACTGCCAATAGTGTCATTTAAGCTGGAAACTGAGGGGATTGTATGTTTATGTATATGTATGTGTATGTTTTCCCAAAATATAGATAGAGGCATGCTTTTTCAATCAGCCTTGGTTGCAACCATCAGTGTGAACATGTTCCATAATGTGAGCAAATAATATATGATGCTATTCGATGCTCTGTTATTTGTTCATGCGTATTTTACTTGTGTTGTGTATGGCTTTAACCTCAGATTTGTCACACTTAATACACACGAGCTGTTGAAAAAGCACATGACGAGTGCTTCAAAGCCTGCTGCTCAAGTTAGACTCGTTTGAAGTGTCTGTCACTGTGGTATTTCTAAAGATGACGCGCTCTTTATCTAGCAACTGCCCCTTTTCCTTCTCAAGACACGATTTTGCATCTGTCATCTGTTGTTTTTTTAGTGTATGATCTAAGATCTCTCAGCTCACGCATGAGTGTGCTCTCACCCGTTCTGTCTGTCTCTTTCTCTCTGGGTTTCTCTCATTATTTGCAGATTTTCTTCACCTCTCTGCATTTCTCCCTGTCTTTTTTCCCTCCTCCTCTCCTACGTCCCATGAAATGGTGGGAAGCTTGGATTTGGCTGTCAGGGTGGAGTTGGTGGAGGTGGTTCCTCGGGTGCCAGGCGAGACTTTGATCTTGGCGTGGCACTGGGGCTTCCGTATGCCCCACACTGCTCATGTTTCGAGGTGAAAAGCCTGGAGATATGCTTCCTCCTCACTTTTTCGCACCCTAGATGTGCAGACGTGCAAACCTTACAGCTTCGTAACTAGCTGTCTAACGACTGCTCCATTATTAGCATGTGGCAGGCACAGCGCTGGTGCTAATGAACGCTGTATGTGACTGAGGTTGTCTTCTCTTTTCCCAGTGCGCTGGCAGAGCGTTCCTTGTCTCCTTGCTCCTCACTGCATCCTTGTCAGTCAGGTCTCCATTTCTTAATGTGCTTTGAGTTTTCCTATTGAGATACAACATCAACAGAGGGGCAGCAATCTACCCACGCCACGACTGATAAAAGACACTTGACTTCCTGCTTTTAGTGCTTCGGTTTATAAACCTCGCAGGGGTCTTGTGATCTTCAGACTATTCGAATAAAATCTGTTTATGTCCAAATGGAAAGAGCTGTTTAAAACTGCTAGATGTATTTCTACTCTGCAAGATTTCACGTTCAAAATTCAAGTCATTTTTGTGGGAATGCACAACTGATAGTTTCAAGCAAGGCCGTAACCATGAGTTGAACTTGTTGAAAGTATAAAGGCAGAAAGGAAATGCTAGGTCTAATTCTAGTTGGGAAGTAATCATTTTGAACTAATTGCAAATAATATATGAAATTTCATTCTTATTTCTGTGCCTAATATATCGGATATAACTTCCAGAATTGTTGGCAAAATCTGCATATTAGGCCTATTTCTGACATATACATGCAACAGTCATTTACTGCAGAAACATTTTTTGTGTCTTATGGATTACATACACTGTAAAAATTATCGTGAGTTTAAAAATGGTACAGTAAACACCTATTAATTGGTTAACGGTAAGTTTCCATACTATAAACGATGGATACACGTGATTGCATTTTATAATGTTAGAATTTTTGTTAAAATATGTATAATTTTTTGAAATACTGTACAGTTTTTTGGAAGTGAAAAAGAACAATCATTGTATTTTTTTACAGTGAAAAACTGTGTGACACATTTAATGTTTCTTAGTTTTTTCTTCTTATCAGTTGTGTTCATTAGGGTTTATCTTATATCTAATGTTGTTAAATGAATGTTTGTTGCATTATTTCACTATCTTGTGTGTTACGATAATGGTGATTAGTATGTGTGTTATCTGCATGTGCACCCTCTATATGATTATGAATATTTCCGTCCTCGGCTTGTGGAAAAGCTGTTTGTGATGAGCTTTCATCATGTGACTTTCTCATCACCACCTGTTTTTGATGTATTTAAGTGTATTTCCGATGGTACAAAACAGATATTAGTACTTGAATAGGTTGATATGTTAGCATTATATCTGATGTAATTAAAAAAAGCTGTTTTACCATACATTTTACAGATTTGTATTTATTTGTATATTTTTTTTTAGTGTATGTTATTACAAAAATCATGGAACGAGCACCACGCTGAGTTTCTTTCACGTCTTATTGCGCTTAATAACTCTTTCTAACATCAAGCTCGTTCCGTGCTTTATTTTCTCATTCATGCATGTCTATATCAGACTAACATGGCAATAACTGTAAGTCATTTAACTTAGTTAAATTAAAAATTAAATCAACTTTTTGTGATTAATTTACTGTTAAATGGCTATTAAATGCAGAATCACTTTTTTTCCATTGTTCTCAACAATAGCTGAATCAAAAAAAAAAAAAACTTGAGTGACTGACATTTTCCAGTAAACGAACTCTCTTTCTGTTGTTTCTTTTATTTTTTTGGCCAGTTTGACTTCCACAATTGTGGCAGTGACTCTTGCAAGAGCAAGCAAATGCAAATCATGGAGTGAGTTGTTTTGATCTCTCGTTTCTGTAGGACGTACGCTCTGCGGCGGGTACGAGATGCCTTCAGGGAGAACCGGACAGTGGAAGATCCGAAAGCTGTGGAGGAGCTGCTGAACAGGGCCCGGGACAGTGTGGCCCTCATCCAAAGACAGGTACTGGTCCAGGAAATAGATCTTGTGACCTGTGGATTCTGTAGAGTATGTTGAGAAATCAGCAGACATGGCTCACAACCCAGAACAATACTTTGTGCATGGTTCCCCCCCCCTCTCCTTTGGGAAAGATGGTAAGATTTGAGTGTTTTTGAAAGAAGTCTTTTCTGCTCAGCAAGGCTGCATTTGTTAGATCAAAAATATAGTAAAACTTTCGTTTCTTTATATAATAAGCAAACACAAATAAATAAATATAACTCTTTTCTATGTAAACATATTGTAAAATGTAATTGATTTCTGTGATCAAAGCTGTATTTTCAGCATCATGACTCCAGTCTTCAGTGTCACATGATCTTCAGAAATCATTTTAATGATAAAGAAACTTTTCTGATTGTCATCCATGTTAAAAACAAGTGTGCTGCTTAACAGCATTTATTTAAAATGTATTTACTGTCAAATGCATTGCTTCCTTACTGAATAACAGTATTAACTTAAACAAAAAAAGAACAAACTTGATAAATAAATGAATGGATGTATGTCTGGACTCCAGTTAAAACACCAACCATTCATTTGTTTCCAGTTTAAGAAATCTCCAGCTTTATTATTTGATCTACATCAGACGTGCAGGGCAGAAGTTGCTCACAGGCGAAACCCATTTTCCCAGTATGATTAGAGAAACTGGAGTGTGGTGCGCTGGACATGTTCCTGGAAACTCAATCGATCAAAGGCCTTTGGATTATCATGCTGTGTCATGCCACCTTCATCAAAGTTCATTTTCTCTCGGCTGGTGAACCTAATGAAGGAGCAGTGCGCTTCGTCTGGTCTTCCTGTTCCTGTATAATTCACTGTATCCTCCTGAGGGCTGGAGGAAGTCGTCTTCAGTCTGCCGCAGCTCCAGATGCATATATATGAACACCTGCTCGGCTCCCACCTGTCCGCTGGCATGTCCTGCGCACCACTAATGACCGCTGATGCCTCGCTGGCCCACACTTTGTTCCCATAATCCCAGCTCCCTGGAGAACATGATGCTTATGATTTTGACATTTTAGAAAATCTGCATCGGTGGGTGTTTCTTGCCAGTTGGCTGGTCATTTTATATTGATTCTAACATTGCCGGAGAACCTGATATGGCTAACTTGATTATCAGATTGCAAAGACGTTGCAATTCTATAAACGTGAGCTGGTGTGATGTGTTATTATGCGCTTATAACATGCAGTTTAAAATGCAACTTGCGTCAAAACATCTTAACAAATGGGTAATGAGAACAGTTTATAAATCTGGTGCAATAAAAGAAAACATAAAAGCTATGGTTTTAACATTTGGAAGCAATGAAAAAACAAACATAAATATTAGTATTTTGAATTATTTTATTATTAAATTATCATCGGCTGGTGTGGCAAAATGTTAGTTTTAGACCTTGGGTAGAATACAGGTTTAGGTGAATGTTGTCTATTTTTTTAAGATTATTTGTATGAATATTTTTGGCTTAATCCCTCAAACAATCTATATGTATTTTAATTCTTGAAAGAAGAAAACACACATATGTTACGAGGAGCAGCACAAGCGAGGGTTGGAGAAGAATAGGAGGCACTGGGATAATTCGTCTCTTGTCTCGTACCAAAGGCGTTGAGCTGTTCTTTGAAACCGAATCAAAGTACAGCCTTCGAGATCAGTCCATCATGCTGTCTGCATTAAGAGCTTCTGTCACCCTGACACTCTCAGCATGGGAATCAATGAAGTTAAACTTCCTGGGGATTTAAAACACCATCTTCAATCCCAGTTAGAGCGTCAGGCTCAGAAGAGCAGCTTTCACTCTGTTTGGAGATGCAAGGCCCAACACATCATCTATGGAGTGCGTGAATGTAGATGCTTTTAGCTGTTTGAAGAGAAGCTTGTTGAGCAAGTTACTTACAGTTAGTTCAACTTGTTGACATACTGCCACAGTGTCTCAATAGTGCATGTGGGGTCCAAAAGTTAGACCTCAATGAAAACATCAGATTATTATAACTTGTAATAAATGTAGGAAGTGTTTATGATGCTGCATTATTCCTGTTACGGGGCAAACAAGACGTGAGACGTGCGGATCCATTCGCAAGCTTTATTCAAAGGCGTGGTTATAAAACAAGCAAGGTTTATTCAGTGGCCAACAGGAACAACACAGGCAAGACAAAGAGTAATCCTAGGGCAAGCGTGGGTCGACGATCGGCGAACAATATCCAACAGGGCAAGGCAAAGGGTAAATCCTGGAAACACAGGCAGGTATCAAAACACGGGAGAACAGGCAAGGCAAGACTTAGAGGGCTTCGTAGAGTAGCTATCGCTAGGATATACGCTATACAGTACTCAGCAGAGAGGAAGAGGAAGTCCATGGTTTATGTAGAGTGTGATCAGTGCAATCAGCTGTGTGTGTCGTCAGTGCAATGGATGATGGGAATTGTAGTCTGAGGTGGAGTGCAACAGTTAGTGTAGTGCAAGAGTCCATGTGGTGAGCGAGTGACCTCTGGTGGTGAGTTAAAGGATTCGTGACAATTCCTTGTGAATTTATTCATGAAGACTGGCTAATATTGCACTGTAATTACCAATGCCATTGCAGATTATCTTTCATTTTTGAGTGTCTGATAACCTATATGATAATTCGATAACAAATTTAAAGAAATAAGAATAATTGGTCATTATTATTAATATGTATTGCTGCTGTGTTTAAATATGTATTGCAACAGTAGCAAATATATTATATATATTACATATAATTTTTTTTTATTATTATATTAAAAATACAGTTATAATAATTGTTGTTGTTGCTCTCCTGCTGGTGTTATTTTATATTATATTTATGTAGATTTGTTCTTGAGTTTTGTGAAGAGTTAAAAGATCTTCAATTAAACAAACGATTTATTCATGTTTTTGTTTTAAGCTGTCTGATTAATAATGTACACATTTTACATTAATCTGCACTTTTTCTCATAATTATGACTTTTATACATTTTTTACCAGTACGAGCTACCATTTAACATATTTACAACTTTTTACGGCCTTAAATTTGATACAACTAAATGAAAGGCCGCGGTATAACTTGTTAGCCCGACTGGAAAACACAATAGTCCCAGGACGTCAGACGAGCAATTCTGTGAGCCCTGAATTTAGATCGGTGAGATATACATGCAAAATTGCAAGATACAAAACTCAACAATTCAAAAAAAATTACTGAATATTGAGATAAAAAGTCATATTTTGGTGAAAAAAAAACATTCTTAGATGTAAATGTAGATTTCAAGAGATAAGTTCAGATTTTTTTTCTCTGCATTGTGAGAAAAGCTGTAGCTGTTAGCTTTTTTTTAATTCTGTGTCAGACATGGGCTTCCATAACTCACACTATTGGACGGTTGAAGCTCCCTGCTTGTACAGCGAGCGTGTCAGGCGTTCACAGAGTGGAGTGGGTTTGTGGAGTCATGGGTCTGTGGTGTGTTGTAGTGTCTCTGCCGGTGACACTCTCAGCAGCGCAGCACAGCACACAGACCCATGCCTCTCTCTCTGTTACACACACATACTGTACGCATGACGTCCCGCTGTGTGTCGTGACACCGCCAGCATGCGTCCCGCCCTCCCACAGCCCAGAATGGAGCACGCGTATGTCTTCTGCTCTTCTCTAGGAGTGTGGATCTCCTCCAATCCGTGAGTCACTGCTGCTCAGATGTTCGCTGTTTGCTGTGCTTTCTCAATCTCTTTGTTCTTTTTATAGATGCCACACTTCTATCATCTTACGTGCTTTGTCCAAAGACCATAACAACAAATCAGGTTTACATTAGATGTTCAGGCTAACGTGTCTTTATTAGAGGAAGTTTTATTGTAAAGTCATGCTGTGCAGTATTAATGATATCTGTAGACAACCAAGCTGAACTATGAGGATATTTTCTGCTGTGATTCTAACATAGTTCAGATTTCTACTGGCCCCAACACTATAGAGCGAGAGAGTGAGATATTGTTTAAATTATATAATTATATATTTTCAAATGCTTAATGAGGTTAATGTGTTTACATTTATTTTTTGTAAGTTGCATCATTCAAGAGTTCTTGTATAGTAATTAATACTTGTATTTATTTATTTATAAAAAAATATAAATATAATATACAGTGCCCTCCATAAGTATTGGAACAGTAAAGACAAAATTGCTCTGTTGGCTGTGGAGTCAAGACATATGCTAATATGATAAAAAAATGAATTTAAGACAAAACTACAGAATGTCACATTTTATTATTAGCCGTTTCAACACATACATGTTTTCCCAAATAAAAAGAACAGCACGTTTAGAGCTCATTTGGGTCATTGTCCTGATGCAATATGAAGCACTTCCCAATGAATCTGGTGGCTTTTTCTTGACTATTGGTAGGCAAAGTGGTTTTGTACCCTTCTAAATTCATTCTGCTACTGTCATCATACATGAAGTCATCAGTAAAGATGACAGGGCCTGTTCCTGAGACAGTCATGCATGTCCATGCCATGACACCACCTCCACCATGTATTACAGAGGAGGCTGTATGATTGGGATCTTTTGCGGTTCCCTTTTTTCTCCACATTTTTGCTTTCCCATCACTTAGATAAAGGTTCATCTTTGTCTCATCGGTCCATAAACACAGTTCCAAAACTCTTCTGGCTCACCTTGAGAGACAAATCATTTGAGATAATTTTGAGAGTCCAAACAGCTGATAAAACATCACAATAATCCACACCACTCCAGTCCATCAATTACAGTCTTGTGAAGACAAAAGATGCATGTTTGTAAGAAATGAATCCATCATTAAGATGTTTTAACTTCAAACTGTCGCATCTGGCCAAAATTCAAGTCCATAATCCATAATAACGCTCCCTCCAGTGAAAAAGTCCATCACCTGTTGTCCTCTCACCTTAAAGTTCACCAACATATTAGTTCAGAGCTGTTTTCACGTGTAAACTGTGTTTGATCTGTGCAGATTTCTCGCCTAATTCAGACCAGGAAGCGTTATTGTGGATTATGTTAGCCAGAAGCAATGGTTTTAAGATTAAAACATCTTAATTATGGATTTGTTTCTTACAAACACACGGCTTTTGGCTTCATAAGATTTTAAACTGATGGACTGGAGTGGTGTGGATTATTGTGAGGTTTTTATCAGCTGATTAGACTCTCATTCTGACGGCACCCATTCACTGCAGAGCATCTATTGGGGAGCAAGTGATGGAATGCTACATTTCTCCAAATCTGTTACAATAAAGAAATAAACGTATGACACCTCGAATGGCCTGAGCGTGAGGACATTTTCTGCCTATTTCCCTTTTTTTCATCATTTTCACTTCCTATAAACTCTACGTATACTTATTTGTGTTAATTTTCCCTTTAGCTCAGTTCTTACATAACATCCTAAAAAAGACAGAAGTGTTCTGTTCTTTTCTGTGGGAATAACCCTTGCTTTCACCCCATAGGGCGACGCATTCATGTTAGATGTGTTGGAAAAATTGCAATGTAATGTCATTTTATCTTTCTCTGTTTGATGACATGTTTTCCTCCCTGTGGGATTGTGCGTTTTGTTTTCTGCCGCCGTCTGAACCCCATTTTTAGTGCTATAACACTTGTGTTTGTGTATGGTTGTCACCTCGGCCTCGGTGAGGATATTGACTTCCATCCACTTGTGTTTGAAATACAGTATTGATGTGATTTACCTCCTCAATGCTCTCTTCCAGATCATCCCCTGCTGAACAATCAATCTCCACTAACTACTGCTGAAAGTACTCTGTGTCAAAACCTCTGCTCTTCTCTTGATACAGAGATGAAATCTGACTGCTAATGTGACTTATGGTCCACCGGATCTTTATACTCGCTGAACAGCCAGCAATAAATGTGTGGCCAGAGAATCAGCACGTTTTTTCTTAACAAAAATAAGAGCGAGTGATATAGCTGAAACAATCTCAGTATCAATCACTATCAATATAAAAACACTACTGTTCAGACATTTGTTTATTTATGTATGTATTTGTTTGTTTGATTGTTTTAAGGTTTCAATGTAAGCAGCACAATTGATAATAATGTAATAATAATGATAAATCAGCATATTATAATTATTTCTGAAGGAGCATGTGACACTGGAGACTGGAGTAATGATGGAGTCATGGAAATAAATTACATTTTAATATATATTCAAGTAAAACAATTTTTTTTTTAAATTGAAATAATATCATATTTTATACTGAATATATTATTTCAATATATAACATTGAAATAATAAATAATATAGCTGTTTTTACTGTATTTCTAAACGATGCAATTGAATGAATAAATGAATCTCATATTTCAATAATAACTGATAATAGTCCAAATATCACAAGTTCTTTCAACAGACTTTTGATGACGGTATTTGAAAGGAAAAACACAATCTCCTCGTTTCCTCCTGTATTTTCCTCCTGTATTTCACCATTAATAAACTCACGTTCTCATGGCATCTCTTCAAACCACATCACGTCTCCTCCCAAGATAAAAGAGAGATATTTACCCGACTCCATTTCCCAAAAATAGCTTCCTCGATCCTGCAACAAATGTTGTGTTCAATGCAGATCACAGATCTGTGAACAGTAATATTTAGTGTTTACTTCGCTCTCAGTTACTGCTGTTAAACTGCATTAATGTGACACATTTGAAGTTTTGACTTGTCTTTGGTCACTTCTTTACATGAAATGACAATAATTGGAGAGTATATAAGTTTTGAAATGCAGATGGGTTTTGAAAGAGATGTGAGGAATTAAAGAAGACCGAAGTGAAATTGTAGGTATTATTCCTTCACATTCCTTTCTACGCTCCTGTTTATTGTAGCTGAACAGCACGAAGCATGAATGTCGTTTCTTATACTCCACCTGGTCAATCAGCAGTGGCTAAACTCCCTGTTATCGAT
>CM049886.1:24265748-24268248 GCA_027474115.1 Schizopygopsis malacanthus
AAAAATGGGGAACAACTATTTTTCCATTGGAATAAAAAATTATAATTCAAAATATATTCTCTGAAAAATAAATATCATATATAAATAGTATGATATCTATTAAATAATTGGTATAATTATATTAAAAAAGTCATTTAAAGAAAAAAGTAAACAAAAAATAATGTGAAATAAATGTATTTTGTTTTGGTATTTTTTAGATATTCTGTTTAGATATGCTATTATGTACACTGCAAAAATATATATTTTGTTTTGTGTTCTCATACAAAAATATAAACATACTTAAATCAAGACACACTTACATGAGAAGCAAAACGACCTGAGATATTACATTTAGAAGTTAATAAAAGTGAGTTTATGCTTAAAACAAACATAAATATCAGTCAATAGGGTAAGAAAAAAATATTGTTTTGATTTTGAATTAAGATTTGTATTATTTGCCTTGTTTTAGGCTTAAACTCACCTAATTTGTACAGATTTGTAAGAACATACATTAAGAGTTAATATCTTGTCATTTAGCTTTTCATGTAATTGTATCTTGATTTTCGATCGGTTAGATATCTGTGGGAAAACAGACAATAATACTAAGTAAGACAATCTTTTGCGGCGCATAACAATAGTGCGTTGTAAAACAAAAGAAGAAAGACTTCACTTGTCCCAGTGATTGACGGTCTGATTTGAAGCTGTCATTGCACATCTGAAGCACAGCTTGATGAATAGCAGTGTTTATTCCAGCTGTGGTGTAATAACTTCATGATAAGTTTGTACGGCTCTAATAACTCCGTCAGTTTTCCCAGGAGAGCTTGACGTGACTCTGTAATGAACTGAGTAGCATCTATGAATGACCCTGACAGGAATCAACTCAGAAAGCTGTTTGTTAAAAACTAACTCTGTGAAATTGTATTATCGTACTTATTTCCTGAGAAAACAAACTGGCTAAGCTCCAGATGAAGTAAATCAGCTTTGAGTTAAAAAGCGTCGACTTGTAGGAACCACAAGACTGGAGGCTAATATGGCAAATGTGATTAATTCTCAAAAAGCAATTAAGAGTTCTGTAGGCTCGTTATCTGAAGCCGAGAACTCATTATATGGACAAACGGGTACAATAGCTTTGCCCAAAAAATCTCCCCATTGGTTGAGCTGATGTTACGTCAGGCCACGCAAACAAACTGATTGTGTGATAATTACTCCTTTTAATATAGTCTGAGATGGATACATCTTCTAACAAAGTTTAGCTCAAGGAACATTTATTTAGCATTAGACATTTAGCGTGATATCTGTACATTATTCAGAACTCAAACAATCAAAATGACTCAAGATCTGGGATGTTGGCATTGTTTCTTTATTCATTTGCCATGATGCCGAGGAAAGGGAGACGGCATTTTATTGTGTGTTTGTTTATTGTTTATATAATGGTTTATGATTATTATACATAACCATGGAGGTTTCTACTGTGACAAAAATCACACTGTTTTAGCATTCGTATTAGCATTACCATGATTGAATGTCCTAAAAACTAGGCCATGTTTTAGCGTAAAGTGAAGTATAAGTCTGTTTGGGAACACACTTTTTGGCAGTTCATTTCCGTTTGGGTTTTTCATAACGGACAGTTGAGTTCAGGAATGACGAGTAGATTTGTGTTGGTTGTTTACTGTCTGTGAGGGGGATTGTGGGGAAGCAGAATGCTGTTTTTCCTCTTTATACTTGTGTTTGTTTTCCTAGCGTGAGTCTGTGACTCTGAGGGTTTGAGTGCTCGCAGCGTCACGCGCAGCAGGTGTTCCCCTGACCTTCATATATCTCTCTCCCCTCCGTCTTTAATCCTGCCCAAAACCCCCTGTTGACGTGCGCTGATCCATTCAATTTTCTGCTTTGCTTCCCTGTTAGCAGCACGGATTCATGGATACATCATCTGCATATTAGAAATCATTGTGATTAAACACGTCGCAGACAGAAGATGAATTAAATCCCGCTAATGCTTCAGAGCCCTGAGTGCTGTCTGTCTTCAGCACTGAGATGGAGTGTCTTGTTCTTTGTGTTGTTAGCGTACGCACGCTGTCATCAGTGTCTCGTGGTGCTGGGTGTCTTCAGCACTGAGATGGAGTGAGTGTCTTGTTCTTTGTGTTGTTAGCGTAAGCACGTGTCATCAGTGTCTCGTGGTGCTGGGTGGCTCTGAGTATTAGCTGTAATGGAGGGGTATTTTGCAGTGATTTATAGAGATTGCCAGACAGACAGTAACGGACTGTTCAGGCCTCTTTATTTGGACTGTTCGGACTGTTCAGGCCTCTTTATTTGGACTGTTCGGACTGTTCAGGCCTCTTTATCGGCCTCTTTATTTGAGACACGATCATGTCAGTCATTCTTTATCACTCTCTCTTTTTCCTCACAAATATTTACCATTGTCTGCCCAGGTAGCCTACCAAAGTTGCCTTGTAGAGTAAAACTGTTTTTGACAATCAGTGACATTCATGAACAAAGTACAATATACTAATACTTTTTTTCTTCT
>CM049886.1:24283248-24288248 GCA_027474115.1 Schizopygopsis malacanthus
ATTTAAATTGCTAGATTTTTTACACATATTTAGTGCAAATTTTTGTCAATTATTTTGTCTTTGTCTTATTACTTTTTTTATTTTTATATTTACCTTTTTACTTAGTTTTTTATTTCAGTTTTTCCTTTAGTCGCCAAGGCAACATTTCTCATTTTCATATCTTATATTTATATTTTGTTTTATATCATTTAATTTCCAGTGTAATTCAATTAACAAAAACATTTTTTTATTGTTTTGTCTTTAATTTTTCAATCACAGCACTGGTCTGTTTCTCACACGCAGCATGACTTCAGAAGACTTTTATGATACGTTTATGGTGGTTTTCATTACTTTTTTAATCATGAAAGCTTCATTTCTCATTCATTGCAATTGCGCAGAAAGAAATGTGTCTCCAGGTTTCACCCTTCACACGGGTCTGAAAGGACACGAGGGTTAATAAATGATGGGATAATTTCTGTTCTGTTCAGCAAACTGAATTGTCAAGCAGCCTGTGATAGAGGTCGAGAGAATTAACACAAAGTACCACCGAACCATGTTAGTCAGTTCTACTAGCCATTCTACTCCAGAAATGCAAATGTGAAAGAGGGAAGAGCTTTCTGAGGAAAGACGGAGAAGATCTGAGGAGACAGCTGGATGTAATCTTTCTCTCGCTCGTTTTTTACTTCGGGGTCCGTTTATACCTCTCAAAATTTCAGTAGGAGGCAAAACGTTTGCTTTAATTTACTCAAGCTCGTTGATTTCTTGACGCCAAACGCCCTCCCCTCACGTCTGTCTTCCCTTCATTTCAGCATCCCGCTCGTATTGAGCGCTTCATTAATGGCTTGTAAAGCCTAAGAAGGGCAGGGGAGGTGTCTGATGGGAACGTCCCGTATCAAACACCCACCGCTGATGCTGAGAGACGGAGGCTTTGCTCCACAGTCCCACATTCACAGGTTTATTCCTGGCCACCGCCGCAGTTTCCACAGTAACCCGTACCTCCCAAACGCACAGCATCACGTCTCACATGTTTGATCAAAATAGCTTTCTTTACATTTAAAGCCTGAGAAATATCATTTTCTGAAATGCTATATTAACTGGGTAACACTTTAGCTTAGGGACCAATTCTCAATCTTAACTAATTGCATGACATGACACTATTTTTGATCCCTCAATCCACGCCTAAACTTAACAGCTAGCATATGTGTTTTTTTTTGTTGTTGACTAAAAAACTTGATATTTGATACATGAGGTGTTTCTGGCTCATAATGTAAATATGGAGAAAAATATGGAGACTTTTTTTTCTGAGCCCAAACTGCAAAAATATGCAATTTGCTGCTGAAGCTAATAATGATATGGCCATAAGCTATGACATTTTTAGATATGCTATCTATATCTCAACAATGTCTTAGAAAGATGATGTCCTCAAATATGTGAGATAGATGTTTTGGAGACTTGGGAAGATTCCTCCACCGAGGAACAGTGAAAGTACATGTCCCTCAAACGCCTGATGATCAGATTTGAGATTGTTTTAGTTCATAATGATATCTGGACAATCAAGTAAAGCCAAGCTACTCCAGTCCTGTAAGTGTTCATATGGAAATCTGAAACCATATAACAATATAAAAGTTCTTCTTAATTCTTAGATTTATGTTAAAAATCATTACAAATGTTACAGCAAAAAGACATATTGCGAGCTGAAAGAAAAAGTTCTTACAATTACTGTACACTAAAAGCCCTTTTGGTCAAAATGTAGTATGGGGTATTAACTCAGTATTAACCAACAATTAACTATGATTTAAAAAAAATTATAATAATTTGCTGATTATTAATAGTTAGTAAGCTAGTTGTTAAGTTTAGGTTTGGAGGTCTAAAATATGCATAATAAGGCATTAATATGTGCTTTAAAAGTACTAATACACAGTCAATTTGCCAGTAATATGCATGCTAATAAGCAACTTGCTAGTAATAAAGTGCAGCTTGGTCCCTAAAGTATTATGACCATTTCACTTGCTAAATCAGTACAAACGTTCAGTCAGAGACGGGGCATGTCGACTGTGTTAACTGCAGTTTTGATCACGCTGGTCATTTAGATGCCTGAGAAGTGTGCAAATCAAATATGATACAGGCTTTATAGGGTTAAATGTACAGATAGTCAGGTCATGAATAGTGTGCTACGGCCATTCAAATGCCCTTCAGGTGTCTAGAAAACCCCAGTGCACTCTGGGATTGAATTTCTCAAATGTATCTCTGGATGACCATGTGTTGGAATAGATTGGGAAATATCAGTAGATTTGATTCTGGAGTCATTTGGAGGTCGTTTTGACCTGACGTTTGAAGTCTGTTTGCTGAAGGGCACGGTGGGGAATATCTCATATTTGCAGCAGAAGTTTCATTTGAACCTGTGCTCTCGATTCTGAATTGCAAACGAATTCTCACCTGTCTTCGCACTCGTTAACCTTTCTCTGAGAAATGTTTTATTATCTGCAGTGTTAACTGTACGTGAGCCGGTCTAGTCGCAGGCGAGTCGTCCACACATTCCCTTAAGGAATAGCATACTGTGTACATGTTTCATTGCCTTTGCCAGAGTACGGCTACCACAGTTTTTCTGCAGTGTCTGCAGTTGATCCACAGAATAAAAACGAGCCGTGTGACACCTCTGTAGTGTGTGTGTGTGTGTGTGTGTGTGTGTGTGTGTGTGTGTGTGTGTGTGTGTGTGTGTGTGTGTGTGTGTGTGTGTGTGTGTGTGTGTGTGTGTGTGTGTGTGTGTGTGTGTGTGTGTGTGTGTGTGTGTGTGAGACTGGGAATCTGCAGTGTGACATCCCAACAATGGGGTGCCTGCTGCAGCCGCATCAATTAACATGAGGCAGTGCCTGCTGCAATCTGATTGGCCGAGAGAGCTGTCATGTCAGTCGTTCCTCCCGCCCTCACAGCAGGAGGACACGCCCACTGCGAGCAGAGCATGTGCTGGTGTGTGGGGTGTAGTTTTAGCTGCTGCTGCCCCCTAGTGCATCCTTCTGGAAGAGCCTGTGAACACCCACACTTACAAATTCACTCATTTACAACCAAATTATTCATTTCTTCCATATTTAAAAGGGTAATATGCCAGCTTGATTGTCCTAAAGGCTGCTAAGCTTGTAAATGTTGATTGTCTCATTAATCCCTGTAGTTATTGGAGGGCCAAGCCAAAAACTTCTTAACCTTCCTGACTGTTATTATATTATATTATATCAAATCAGCATATTATAATGATTTCTGAAGATCATGTGACACCGAAGACTGGAGTAATGATGCTGAAAATACAGATTTGATCACAGAAATAAATTACAGTTTGACAGCGAATACAATAGAAAACATTGTATCACAGTATATATATATAAATTTTATTTATTTACTTATTTATTATTATTATTATAAATTGAATCGTGTTCATCATATTTGAAACCATGTGATGCTTAATAGACTATTTAATTTATATCAGATGTTTCTTCCTAACTGTATTCATGAGAAATGCATTGTAGCATAACATCTCATGCACTTTAAAGACATAAAGAATGCATAGAAACTAAAAATAGGATGAATTAAATCAAATAAAGATGCTCTGGACTTAGGGATGGGTACACCATTTTCGGTCTCGGGCTAAATTATAAAAGACCGGAGTTAATTTTAGTCAAAATTAAGAAAACCTACATTTATTATTGTATATATATACATTCTGTTATATCCCGTCACCAGCTTACAATAATATTCTGCTATGATGCATTTTTGATTCCCAAATCAGACAGGTTGCAGCACGCGCATAGTTTTTGATAGAAGAGAGAACTTCTGCTCTTGCTGTGGCTGTTAATTAAACTGTTTATTTAATGTTTTTTTTATATATTGTTTCTTCTAACACAACTTCCTTCTCTTCACAGCAGCGCGCATGCTCCTCTCTGACCAAAACTTTGTCCTTCTGTCGATGTTGTAAAATGCTCTTTACAGTTTGAATGTTTGATAATGAAATGTTGGAAGTACTCCACACGAAAGTTTACTGAAGTGTGTGTGTGTGTGTGTGTGTGCAGGGGCGCGGGAAGGTTTTTATGTAGGGGGTGCTGTGGGGGGGGGGGGGGTACTTCCTATAAATATTACGCTCAGAAAATGGAATCTTTCATAAGTCGTGTTAACAACAATGCTATTTTACAAATGACTACAATGTAATGTTTTACCTTACATTCAAGAAAAACCCTTAAAATGATAGTGAAAAGTTTTTTTAAAAGCCTTGATTAATTTTAAAGCTTTTTTAAAGTCCAGATTAAAACGTGTTTTCACATCAGATTAGCATCCTTTAAATTTCAAGAGATTTACATACTTTTTTTTATTGCTAAAAATAAAACTTATAATCGGGCCTGTTTTAGGCTTTCCCTTATATATTTTAGATGGTGAGGTGACGGGAAAAATGACCAGAGAGAAATGTATTAGAATGAAGAGTTTTTGCTTTCTTATTAGTTTTAAAGTAGTATTTTAAAGCATGTATTTTATCATATCTCTGATTTATTGCCGAGTGCCATTGAAGCTTTTTCAAAACCGGAAGAAAGTGCTGTTTTCCTATTTATAAAAGTTTGATATTGTGAATGCACACAAATAAAAGTAGACTCTTCAAAATGTATATTACTCTTACCTTTATGAGGAAAAAAAAATCACACGTATTTTAAGTGTTTTTACTGAGAAAAAAATATGTCCTGTACTCGCTTCATACTCTCCACACAAACTGGGATATTGCCATTTATATAGGTTAAACTTTAAACTAACACTGTTTTCTGAGGAATAATTTTAGTCCATTTTGATAAGGCATTAATCAAACATAGAATGATGCTGGCCGCTTGGTCGTTGCTTAAGAAAAAAAACATTTAACGCAAAAAATTGGTTTTTTTAAATTAACTTTGGAAAAAAAAACATCTCTCTTTTCCATTACATACAAAACTGTATTTTAGCTATAAGCTTTTTGGGAAAGGAAAGACTCATATCGTCAAAAAAAAAAGTACATC
>CM049886.1:24293248-24295748 GCA_027474115.1 Schizopygopsis malacanthus
CGCAAATGATCTGGTCCAGTTTTCTCGCAGCTGTCTTGCACCCAGCCTGGAGGCACGGGAAGCCGTTTCCTTACTGCGGCCTCCGACTGAGGACTTCGGAGCCCCGTCACTCGACCAGGAGGCGCAGCCTTCTCCGGCCTATAGACTTGTGGACCTTTTGGCGCGCGTCACTGAGAAGTTGAGCTTAGATTGGCCGGACGAGCCTTGCGAGTCCCAGTCATCTAAGCTTGACGAGCTTATCTTAATGTGCTCTGGTTTGCGCCTGGTGAGGAGACCTGCATCACAAGATTTCCAGGTCTTGGAAGCAGCCTTTCTCCTCCCGCCTCACTAATGCGGCGGCCGCTGACTTCAGCAACCTTGTTGGTTCTGTGAAGCGTGGTTACGCCGCAGTCCCGGCGATCGAGGACACGCTCGATACGCAGTCAGCTGCGTTTAAGCAGTTCATGCCACGTCGTGCACACAAACCTGCCTCTGCCTCGCCCTCTAGGGAGCGCCCGGCCCTCAGAACGTTACCAGTCGGTAGAGTGAGCGATCCGGTGCATCAGATGGAGACCGTGACACCATTAATAGTGCCAGGGCCCTTTCCCCTAGGAAGCTCTACTCCTCCAAATTTTCGAATCCTGGTGCTTGGTTCAGTTAACTGCCCGGTTGGTTCAGTGCTGGAGTTCCTACAAGATAAGTTTTCGGCTGGAGCGGCCGCTACCACCCTGAGAGTTTACGTTGCAGCTATCGCTGCTCGAAGGGACTCGGACGATGTCCCGCTGGGTAGACATCGTTTGGTGTCCTGCTTTATGCGTGGGGTTAAGTGCTTGAGGCCGGTTCGTCCTCCGAGTTTCCCTTCTTGGGACCTATCTGTTGTCCTGAAGGGGTTGCTGGTGCCTCCTTTTGAACCTCTAGAGTCTGCTCACGTGACTATTCTGACACTAAAGGTTACTCTTTTGTTGGCGTTGGCCTCGGTTAAGCGTGTGGGAGATCTGCAGGCTCTGTTGGTCAACGAATCATGCACTGAGTTTGACTAAGGCATTTTTTAAGACCTAGGCCTGGTTATGTCCCCAAAGTTCTCTCTACGTCTTTTTGTTCACAGGTGATAGTGCTGCAGGCTTTCTCTCCCTCCTCTTAGAACATCTGTGAGAGCGCGGGTCTATGATCTTCATCTGATTATTTGTCTGCCCTTTTTACGTCAATCGTTGCAGCCCTGAAGATGTATGTGGACCGTTACAGCAAAATTTGTTTAATTCAGTGGCATAAGTCCTGATGATTGGCTACATCTGTTGGTGTGTTTTCTTCTCAGGTGCAGGCCTCAAATTATTTTAATTATTTTATTTTGGTTTTCTGTTTTGTTTTTTGTTGTCTAGCCGGGTTCTGGTTTTGGGATGTTCTTTTGTTTGGTTTTTTGTTGTTGTTGTAGATTTTGTTTACATTTTTCTGTTGTCTTGTTTGTTCATTTTGCTTTTTGTGTGTTTTTTTTTAATTCTTTGGTTTGTTTGGTTTGTTTTTCATTTTTTTGTTTGCTTTTTGTGTTTTGTTTTCTGTTTTATCAATATTTTTTTATTTCTTTATGTTGTTTTGCTTTGATTAGATTTTTAAGGCTTACATTTTTCCCAAATTGGATTAATCACAGTTTTTCTTATTTGACAAAATAGCAGGCTCATATCGGTCCATAGTGGGGGGGAAACACAGTATGGGAAGGCTCTGTGTACGTGTTTGGGCACGTCCGCCTGCAGTCTTGCAAACAGTGAAAAAAATAAACTAAACAAAAAATTGTGCCTTGGGTAAAAAAGGGAGTGTGCACTGTGATCATTTTCAAGCTTGAATTTGTGGTGCTTGTGCAATTATTAACTGATACAGCATGCAAATGTCTAGTGTTTCTCCATCACTTGAGAATTTTTTTGACAAATGTATTTATCCATATTCTGTTGTGTTTCTCCTACCCAGGGTGGAGAATGCTACTTTTAATCTCAAGCAAACTACAAAACTTAAACCATTTTAAATTTTTTTGTATAGATGGATGGATAGACAGACGGACGGAGAGAAAGACAGATGGATAGCATATTTTATCAAAATATTATATTAACAAAGTAGACCTAAAATGTTGCACATGGACTCAAATGTATTGGTAAATAATTTATTATACAGTTAATCGACCGAATTAATTGATTTGCTGCTTGTAGAGACTCTCAAACATTGCTCATCGCAACAAAATAATAATACAAATATTGAAGGTAGAAATAAAACATCATACTTTCAATATATATCATGTGATTTTGATGTTTATTTGAATTAGTGTATTTTGACATTTTATCTATGGTACAGTGCACCCTCAGAAAAATAAAACTGTGATGCTTTTTACTAATGTACACTTTAAGTACTAATATGCACTTTTATAGTACTAATATCCCCCAATTAGATGTAAATGAGGTCCACAAATGTGCCCTTTAGCTTTTGTAGCTTATGGTTAAACCCCAGTCACAGATTGTACCTTCTTTCTGAGAGCATGTTA
>CM049886.1:24300748-24323248 GCA_027474115.1 Schizopygopsis malacanthus
ATTCACTTTACTGAGGAAGCTTGTTTCTACTTCAGGACAAACATGATAATAATAACAATACAGGTCATTGTGATTGCTTTGTTTAAATCTCACATGGAAGAGGAAAATAGGTAGAATTGTGAGATGTAAAATTGCAATTAAAATAAAAAGTATTTTTAATGAACTTTTATTTTTATTTTTCCGTGGCAAGAAAAAAAAAAGTCCGATAATTTTTTACAAGAAAACGTCACAATTCTGAATTTATCCCAGAATTATGAGTTAACAAATGTCATTGAATACTCTCATATCAAACTACATGTGTTTGTCCCAAAACGAAGTGCTGATTGTCCATAATTCATTGCTGTATTGTTTTCTCGATGATACGCCTCTTCATACTAAAGAACTTCAGTGTCAGTAATTGTGCATGAGGCATGATAAAAGCAACACATTTTGCATTATTAATAAATGCTTGACTCGTTTGTGAAAGAAAACCAGCGTAAAGTAAGGTGTGTGTGATTCCCTGCATCATTTCAGTATACAAAAAAGTGAATTATTTCATAATTTACTCCTCTTCATGTCATTTGTATGATTTTCTTTCTTCTGTGGAACACAAAAGGAGATGTTTGAGAGAATGTCCACGCTGCTCTTTTCCACACAACAAAAACACATAGTAGCTAAAGAGAGGCTGTCGAGCTTCAAAAAGGGTTATTAAATAAAATAAACCTCATGAAGTACCTAGTATAAGGCCTTCGGGAGTCTCCTCCATAGATCTCATATCTGATTTGCATATATCGAGGCATATCGTGATGCTCTTGAATGATCTGAACCGAAGGAAAACATGCAAGCTCGGTTCCACTACAGCATTAATACAGAAATCAATGAGAAGATAGTGACTTTTTTTGCTCACAATTCTGACTTTTTGCAGTTCTGAGAAAAAAACAAGTTATAACTGCAAGATGTAAACTCAGAATGTTTCCCCCCCCCCCCCCCCCCCCCTTTTTCTCACAGAATAAAATACACAAAATGAATACTAATTGCAACTTGTATCACAATTATGACTTTTCTTCTTAGAAGTGCAAGTTCATATCTCGCAATTCTGAGTTTTCTGAAAGTTTCTGAAAGTCTGATTTGTGAGATAAAAAGTCTAAATTACCTTTTTTTATTATTATTTTGTTTTGTTCTTATGACAGAACGGTCTTCAATTCAAATGCATGACTGCAGAAGACAATATTTTTTTTTGCAAATAATGACTTACATTTTAGTTTGTTCCTTACACAAAAGTATGTGATATTATAATTTTAGAACATAACAGTCAGAACATATGGACCACATGTATGGTGTTTTGTGGCTCATCGAGCCTCGTCCACTTTCTATGAGCAGCTTGGACATTCTGCATCAAACGGGTTTGGAACTACATGAGGGTGACTAATGATGAAGGAAATGTATTTTCTGGTAAACTCTTTCTAGGACATGTCAATCCACTGTATGTATCCTTCAGCCTTGAGCGCTGAAACCTCTTTGACGGCTGTATTAATGCTCGGTGAAACGCGCACTGAATCCTTGCGTAAAAGCGCACGCTTCATGTCGCGTGGAACGCCGCGGTCTCGCTGGATGACGAGCTGTGGTACTTCAGGGAATAGTTCATCCCATCGTTGTTGTCCCAGAACTCAGAGTTATCATCCCTTAGATACACGGCGAAATGCACAGCAGCGCTCGGTCCTAAGAAAGGAGGCGTGTACATTGTGAAGGAGAAGCGCTCTCCGCGCGTCTTGTGCTCTGTGGGCACGGGGATGGCTTGCGCATCCACAAACGACAGCCAGTCGTTGAAAGTATACCTGACCCCGACCTCTCTCCTACCCATCGCCCGTATGATCCCACGGACATCAAAATGCGTGACCGTGACGCTTTCCAGCGCGACGCGGCAGCGCGTCAGCCGCGTCTCCAAGTCACCGGTGTCCACGGGCGTCTTGAACGCCGGGACCAGATAGTCCAGAGCCAGAGAGGACTTGATGTTCACGCACAAGTCATCCATGAACTCCTGGTCCTTGTGGAGAGGGAAGCTCTTCAGCCTGCTGAAGACTTTGGCTGGAATCTGAGGGTCATCGCTGGAGCTGAAGTGCTTGACGCTCGCCAGATTCAAGCCGAGCGCGTCCGCGAACTTCACGTGTTTCCTGCCGTTCTGGGAGATCTGGTGGAACAGGTCGGTCTGCTCTGGATACGCGGGTAAGGACTTGGCTCTTCTCCTGTCTTTTAGGTACTCAGGTATCTCCTCGGGTTGCAGATCATCATCAGAGTCCAGTCCGTTCTCCATCTGCTCCTCGTCCATGATCTCCATCTCTCCACTGACAGAATGTGTCTTCCAGCAGAATCACTCCAGAGGCGCATATATGAGCGGTCATATATTGGTGGTTTGTCTAGTAATCAGTTGCATGCTGGTCACGCCCACCGCTGCTGTATACTATCAGTGTGCCAGAGAGAGAGAGAGAGAGAGAGAGCGCGCGTGTGTGTGTGTGTGTGTGTGTGTGTGTCTGTTTGTCTGTCTGTGTGTGTGTGTGTGTGTGTGTGTGTGTGTGTGTGTGTGTGTGTGTGTGTGTGTGTGTGTGTGTGTGTGTGTGTGTGTCTGTCTGTCTGTCTGTCTGTCTGTCTGTCTGTGTCTGTGTCTGTGTCTGTGTGTGTGTGTGTGTGTGTGTGTCTGTCTGTCTGTCTGTCTGTGTGTGTGTGTGTGTGTGTGTGTGTGTGTGTTTATGAGGACACAAATGTATAATGACATGTGACCGGTGGAGAAGGTGTGTTTTCAGTGTGTGTGTCTAATTTAAAACGTTTATAAATCATACAGTGAGTTTTTTGGGGGAAAATAGAAATGCTGTGAGGGCTGTGTGTGTGTGTGTGTTTGTACAGTATACAAACCATTACTATGGAGAGTCAAACCATAAAAACCACGGTGTGTGTGTGTGTGTGTGTGTGTGTGTGTGTGTGTTTTTCTCTCTCCATGGTCATCAGAGCCGCGTGCTGCTACTTACATATGTAATGCTTGATGCTCTGACAACTTATGGAGCTACTTATTAACAGACCATTTTTTTCCTCTGAAATATAAGTTACTATTAACTTCTTGTTTATTGAAGAACAGCACATTCGCACACTTTGGTCTGAATGTCCGCATGGCACTCGAGACCAATGGGAACTGGACATGCAGTTAAAGTGGTTTAAAGGGAAACATGTATAGTGCAGTGGGTGTAAATGAGCAGCAGGCGTCAGCACAGATGTAACCAGCGTCCCTCTGTCTGCTGTCCCATCTAATGTCCACAGGTCAGTGAGATCTTCAGAACACGCTGTTATCACGGACAAAACTGTTGAAAACTCTGTTCTTCTAAAGTAGAAAACTCAGAAGAGAAGACCAGGAGACTTCGGATTGATCGTCAGCAGAATTTCTTTATTCTATGACATGTGTTGTTATCTGCAGTCATCGAAGATCTCATCTAAGTCATTTTCACAGGGTATCTTATAGACAGAATTGGAGGAGGGATTCTTAGAGGTGGAGACAAACATCAAACAAAGCAAACATCTGAGGGAGGCGTTAGTTAATTACAGGAACCTTCCCGTGGTCCAATAAACCTAACAAAGGTTGAATCTGACTCCTTGATCTTACCATTAACATAAGAGACAAAAGGCACCGTTGTCTCGAGCTCAAATGGTCAGGAAACGCTCTCAAACATCTGTATTTCCTGACACTTTCTTTAGTCAGGAAGTGTATCTAAATTAAACATTTAAAATAAAATTTGTAATCCTTCAATCCCCTCTTTGAGAGTTCTAATAACTCTCACAAAAATACAAATTTAGACACTTAAAAGTTAATTCTTGTAACTTGTAATCGTTACAGGCACAGTGTACATGTTCTGTGTTGCTTATATGTAATTGCATGCTGACACAGAAACAAAACATGCAATTAGTTTTGCTGAAAGATCGTATGTGAGTCTCTGCGTTGTGTATTTTTTTTTTTTTTTTTTTCTTGTGTGATAGTTGGCTCGGTAATGGGTCTAGTTGTGTTCTAGAGGTTGTGGCTTTATCCGCAGGTGAGAAGGGTGGTGCATATGGATCTCAGGACAGCCATCAAATGGTATCTGCACAGAGGAAGAAAGAAACACAAACAAGAGAGAACTAACGGCACAGAGCAGTATTTGTAGAGTCTGCATACATTAGGGTTGTATCCTCTGTTCAAAATATAGTCTGCTATGGTTGTTCCTTCTTTCCCTATTTCTTAATTCCTGCGACACCTAAAGAACAGTGAGGAAAGGATGGACTAATGGAGGGGAAAGGCCTATGAGGAAATCTTCACCTCAGGGTTGGCCCCCGAAGCCTGTTGCTTTCGGTTCTTCCCTGGGCTCCTCACTGGTTCTTGTGTCTGCCCTATCCTATCCCTGCAGGGGGAGGAACAACCTTAATATGTGACACATGAGTCCAAGTTTTCCTTCCCTGACACAATACTGCAGCTGCTGTAATCAACATCACTTGATGTGGTCCGTACCACTTAGGCTCTAATGGCTTGTTTTTGAATGTCTTTATCATGACCCATTGACCTGGGACGATTGTGTGTCCACCTTCTGGTGGAGTCTGCCAACACGACTCAACTCTCTCTTTGGCACTCTGCACTGCCTTTGTGAGGTTTTCACAGTAAGCGATCAGGGCATCTGAAGCAATGTGCACATCAGCATTTCTAAGATCAATCACACCTGGCATCTGCATTGGGCGTCCAGTAATAATCTCATGAGGGCTCAGTCCTACTGATCTGTTAGGTGATGCTCTCATACTACACAGTACTGCGGGCAGTGCTTCAACCCATGGTACTCCTTCCTGATGCATTTTGCTTAGCCTGGTTTTGATTGTTCTGTTTGATCGTTCAACCTGTCCTGATGCTTGTGGCCTATAGGGACAGTGAAGGTTCCACTTAATCTTCAACATTCTAGACACTTCCTTGACTACCTGTCCTGTGAAGTGGGTACCTTGATCTGAGTCAATGCAATCTGGTAATCCCCATCTGGGAATGAAATCAGTGACAAGACATTTAGCAGTGTGTGCAGCTGTAGCGCGCCCTGTTGGGTAAGCTTCTACCCATCTTGAGAACTTGTCTATTACTACCAAAACGTCAGTTTTTCCTTTACAAGGGGCAACGATATGTAATCAACTTGCAGGTGACGAAATGGCCCTGGTGGAGCTGGGGTATGTGCTGCTGGTGTAATGGCTGCTGGTACATCATTATTTTTCTGACATGTAACACATCTCTTGACTGTTTCAGTGGCTGCGTTTCTGAATTTTGGATTCCACCATTGATTTGAGAACCTGTGATTCATCGTTGCTGGACCACTATGACCCAAACTGTGTATTTGTTGAGCCAAATATGGCAACAGTGATTCGGGAGCAACATACTTTCCCCCTTTGGTCCAGCAGCCGGATGAATCCACAGTGGCTCCTTTGTCTAACCATGTCCATGCTTCATATAGAGGAACGTCTTTATACAGATCAACGATTGATTCAGGAGGTAGAATTATCTTCTGTGCTGTACTACCTGAACACACTTGTACAGTTGCATAGAAACAAGCCTGTTTAGCCGCTACATCAGCAAGAGCATTACCTTTAGCTTCCGTAGTATTAGTTGTGAGATGTGCTTTCACTTTGATCACTGCTAATTTCTTTGGGAGTTTCATGGCAAACATTAAATCTTTCACTAATCCAGCATGCTTAATGGGGGATCCAGCAGAAGTTAGAAATTTTCTGGTTTGCCAAATGACACCAAAATCATGAATTACCCCAAAAGCATACCTGGAATCTGTGTAGATATTTGCAACCGATCCTGAAGCTAGCGTGCATGCTCTAGTTAAGGCTACTAGTTCTGCAGCTTGAGCTGAAAAATGATCTGGAAGACGACCTGAAGCAACTACTTCAGTGGTGGAAGTTACTGCATATCCTGCTCGTCTGTTACCTTCAATAACTTGAGCTGAACCATCAACAAACAACTCCAATTCTGCGTTCTCTATGGGAGTTTCTGCTATTTCACTTGTCGCTGCATATGTAAGCGTAACACAATCATGAGTCATTTCGCCTTCATCCTCTAACACAAATTCAGTCATTGCAGACATCATACATGAGGATGGGTTCGTGACTGGTGCACGCTGTATAACAATATTCGGGGCTGTGAGAGTTGCTAACCAATTTCCCCAACGGGAGGAGGTGACAGAAGTGACTTTTGCTTGATTCATTAGTGCGGACACTGTGTGAGGGCATTTTATGTTTACAGTCTGACCTAACACCATTCCTGATGAAGCCTGAAGCGCTAGATGAACTGCCTGTACTGCTCTGAGGCATGGGCCCATACCTTGAGCGACTATGTCAAGTTTACCGGAATAGTAATGAATTGGGCGTAAGCTGCCCCCATGATCTTGCATTAGACATGCAGTCATAAAGCCTAAGTGTTCATGGACATAAAGCACAAAGGGTCTATCAGATTGGGCAATTCCTAATGCTGGTGCTTGACATAGTGCTCTTTTCAAATCATTAAAAGCTTTGAGATGAAGTTCTTCCATACAAACAGTATCTGAATCTTTACCATGGCCTTTCAACAAATCATAGAGAGGCTGAGCCATCGAGGCATAGTCTTCAATCCAAGGTCTACAATAACCTGTTGTTCCTAAAAATGAGCGGAGTGTTTTAATGGTATTAGGCGGAGGTATGGCTTTGACTGAAGCCGCTCGATCCTGTGTAATGGATCTATTTCCTGCACCAATTGTTTGACCCAGAAATGTGACTTGCTTTTTAGCAACTTGAGCTTTGTGAAAGCTGCATTTGTGTCCTTTTTTATGCAAATAGTCCAACAATGATGCCAATTCAGTTTGATGTACCTCATGATCTGTTGAGGCAATCAAAATATCATCAACATATTGGATCATAGTGGACTGTTTTACCGGACATTCTGGGTCACACAAATCACGTCTGACAGCCTGATGATATATGGTTGGGGAGTTTTGAAATCCCTGTGGCAATCGTGTCCACTGGTATTGTTCATAGTCAACTGTGAAAGCTAACCATGGCTGGCTGTCAGAGTGCAACGGTACAGAAAAGAATCCATTAGACATATCAATTACTGAAAAAATCTTACAATCTAATGGTAAGCCATTACAAATTGTAGATGGATCTGCCACTAGGGGGGTGATTTTTTCAATATGTTTATTGGCTACTCTGTAGTCTATTGTAAGTCTCCATGTCCCATTAGATTTCTTGATGGGCCATATGGGTGAATTACATGGACTGTTGGTTTTAACTAGCACTCCTTGCATCAGCAAATTTTCTACAATAAGTTTGATTCCCTGTATAGCTTCCTTATTAATCGGATATTGTTTGGTGACCGGAGGTGGAGTTCCTGTCAATTTAACTGGTTCTACACCTGTCAACAACCCACAATCATCCTTGTCTTTAGCCCAAATTGGATGATTCTGTAAGAAAACATACTCGGGAGGGGTTGCATTATTGGTAGAAATCTGTGCTGAGGAAATTTTTATGCTAGTAGATTCTGAGGACATGTCTAAAGTTAGATTTATTTGTCTCAGAAGATCCATGCCTAAAATGGCACCTGTATTTAATGGAGCGCATAGCAATTTTGTAGTCAGAGTTTTTGGGCCAAATTGTACCTCTATGGGCGGAGTTTCATACAAAACAGAATCTTCACCTATTACACCAGTTAAACAAAGTTTGGTTTTCTTGTATGGGATGTTTAAACCTTGTGCCAATTTTGTAGGAATTACTGTAATTTCTGCACCTGTATCAAGCAAAAAATCAATCTCTTTCTCTTTTATGCTACCGCTAATATTTGTTATCCTCTGTTTTGGCAGGGAAGAATTGGTTATCCTCTGTTCATGCAGGGAAGATTAGCGTAAAGTGCTAGTGAATTGTGTTATCCTCTGCTTTGCCAGGGAAGGTTAACAATAGTTGATCTGTGTTAACAAGTGTACCCTCTGTTGATCAGAGAAGTTTTAGTGTTTTGATTGTGTGATAACAAAGAAACTCACAAAATGTTTAGAAAGAATGCTAGACTGATCCCCACAACTGAAAAAGGTGGTCTAGCGACTCCTTTGTGGTCAGATAGCGAATTCAAATCACTTTTAGGAGTGCAAATGAACATAATAGTCACTGAGAAAGTTAGACAAGAACTAACTCAGAAATATGAGATCCATCCAGACAAGACTTGGTCTGTAGATGAGTGTAAAAAGGTACTGGGAGCATGTATTCGCAAGAACAATGTGAAAGGCATTATCTGTTGTCACAGAGAATTCAGTGTAACGCTAGCGACACAACAGTCTCAGCGTATTTCAGAGCTAGAGAAACAGAACAATGAACTCCGTGCTAGAATATACACTTTGACCAAGAAATTGAACCTCAAGAAAGAGGCAAAAACTGATGTGGAAGTAAGTCAGCCTGATAACATTTACCCTGATTTACAAGCGTTTTTTGAAACAGATGTAGCTCTCCAATCAGTAACTGATGTGCCTGTAAATTCCTTCAATGTGTGTGGTGCGAGGAGGAGATCTCAGGGGATTGAGGAAACTGATAGTGTTCCTCTCAATTCTTCTGTGGTGCAAATACAAACTGTTGCCAAAGCTTTAGGTCCTAAAGATATAGAGAGACTATCTCAAAGTTTACCAGCAGCACGCACACATTTTTCTGAATTTAGAAGAACATTGATCAGTAAAATGCGTCTTTATGACATGTCGTTGACAGAAGTCACGCAGCTGATGTCACAAATACTAACTGAATCTGAATTCAACAGTTTTGAATCTGCTGTCACTTCTGAACTGCGAAATGCCAGTAAGGGTGATTTAAGAGAAGGTATTTTGAAAATCCTAAAGAATATCTTAGGGCCCAAAATAGATTGGTCTAAAATTACTACCTGTGTGCAAAGGAAAGAAGAAACTGTGAGTGAATATACTGAGAGATTTTGTCAGTCAGCTGTAATCTACAGTGGAATTGTTGATGACCCTGAAAGTGTGCTGGATGACAAGGGACCCCTGGTTCGTATATGGTCAGATGGCCTTGTAGCCGAATACAGAAAAGCTTTACCATTCTTAGATCTAACTTGGTCTAACAGAACTCTCAGAAGTAACCTAGACAGGTTAACTACATGGGAAAGAGATGCTGATGTCAAAGCAAAAGTAAGAGTAGCAGCAGCTACGTTTAACACAACGAAACAAGACAATAGATGGTCTAAAAGAGAAAGCAAATGCAAATACTGTGCAAAATTAGGACATTGGGAGAAAGAGTGTAGGAAGAAGTTGCAAGATAGGAAAAGAAATGCTATGCATAATTCTGCTCCTTCTCAGCCTGCACGGACAAAACCAAACACCAGTCATGTCCAGCTACAGCACCAGTTCACAGATACACTTGACCTAACATGGCTCTTTATTTACTCATGTAATGAACACAAGTTGTGTAAAGTACACAGTCCAAAGCAGATTGAACGTAATTACAGGCTCTAGGCACAATACATGATATGATGAGGACTTATGATATTTAATAATCATCATACAATCTGATATTTAATATGAGAATATATATCTGGCTGTACAGTTAAAGCTGTTTTAACTGTAACACACTTGGACTGAACACAACAATTATCACATCAGATCCAAACAAGGAATATGATGCATGAAAGAATATGAATATAAAACAATGCTTTTCGATGAAGGTCTACTTCACCAGCAGATGTCAGTGCTGTAACATTTCTTGATTAAAGGTCTAATAAATATGGTGGGCTCAAAACTATTCCCACTTCTGAATGTCATTCCGTTGGATAACGAAATAGCAAAGCGGATATCTGCACTTAAAGGAACAGTTCACTCAAAAATGAACATATGAAAATACAATCATCCCCGGGCTATCCAGCAGAAAGATGATTTATGTTTCTTGACAGGAGCAGAACACTGTCTCAGCCAGGCCGGTTCTTGACGGCTGATATCCTGCGTGGGCATTGTTTTAGTCAGCATATCATCACATAGTCTAGAAGATGTTTATACTGGAGATATTACTATATTATATGTACATCATGGACAGCCTAGATTAGAATATCATGCACTTTCACAGCAAAATAAACTTGTTTCTTTATTGAAAAAAGCCCTCTTTGTTCTGTTTCTCTGGATTGTTGTTTCTACGCTGCTGATTCTTTTCAACTAACCTTTTTATTTACACCAAACAAGGCCGTAATCATGTCTAGAACATTGTGAGGACCAGTCGTTTTGAGGAAAATAAAGACCAGACCCCTACGGTAATGAGATTTATTTAAAGAAACTCGAAATGGCGTTTGGTCTCGTACTGTATCGCGTCTCAGTGTCTGCGCTTGCTCGGCCATTTATTGAGATAAACAGGAAAGTGTATTCAGCTGAATTCAAATAGTGATTTGTTAGACGGGTTTAAAACGGTTAATATACCGCGACAGCCGTCGTGTGAAGCCCTCCTCGTGAGAAGACCATCGACCGTGCAAGAGATATAAGTATCGCTTTTTATTTATCTTTTTCTTTCTGCTTGTTTCACTTCTGTTCTAGCTTTTATTACCAATTCTTACTATGTAAAAAATAAGTATACTTAGGCCTTTAGTGTCATGTTAGAATCATTATTATACTCATACCTTTTCTTGATATTATATTGTATTATTTATTATAATATTATATATCACATCAATATTTTGACTTCTTTTAAGCTTTATTTTTGTTTTCATGTAAATGTTTAGTTTTGAAATGTATGCATTTGTCATTTTTATTAAATTTCTTTATCTTCTTAAATGTGTATATATAATATTTATAGTTTTAACTTTTAATTTTAGTTACTTTTTCTTATTTGTAAGTCGCTTTGGATAAAAGCATCTGCTAAGTGACTAAAAGAAAGTAAAGTAAAGAAAATAACTAAAGGATTTAAATGGATTTAGGGGAATAAATTAAGAGAAAAGAACTTAATTACTCTTTTTAAGTAATCAATCTGAACTGTAAATAATATTTTTTTTATTTTAAAATTCAATTCAATTTAATTTCAGTTGTATAGTTGAAATGGCAAAACAGGAAAATGCTATTGTCATCATAATCAGTTATGAATTACACGAATCATCTAAATGACAGACATACTTTCCATTCAAAACTGTGGAATAAAAGAGTTGCATCACTGGATATTGTTGGTCGTTTACCGTCTGTGCTTCTCAAATGTTTAATACCAAGTACCACCTCAGAAAACATCTGTCTCTCTAAGTACCACGGTAATGACCAACATTAAAATACAGCAGCGTAGTACGCCTAACTATTCAGACACAGCTCTGCACTCAGTTTTATTCTAATAACAATATTAATGTTGTCAGCCACTTTAACATTGTAAATACACAGGTTCTGCACAGTGCTTACAAACAGGTAAATCAAATACAAGTATTACAATTAAATGTGTTGTACCTAAAAGTTAAATAAAAACGGTACTATACTTAATTGTAAAAAAAAAAAACTAAAATAACGATTAAATTAAAATGTATGGTTTTAACATGAATTTTAGTTTAATTGAGTGATTCCTCTGCGTACCACTAGAGGGAGCACGAGTTCCACTATATATATATGTATATATATATATATTTAAATATTTATATAGTGCTACTCATACCACACTTTGAGAACCACTGGTTTACGTCATATAAGGGGAACGCTACACGCTACGTCGAGCAGACTGTATAGTAACGAACGCAACTTTCATCGCATGCTCTTTACTTTCATAAACAGCAAGCCATAAGTGGCACGCTTTCAACTGAACTGTATAGCCTACATACATTTTAGATGCTTATATTATGTTCTTGCCCCAGCCATCCATGCAATGAATGAATGCACGTTATGAGCGTTTCTTTTATAACATTAAATCTGATCAGGGCAGCGTTTACCAAAAGCATCATAAGTCTAAGTTGATCATAGCTCCATTGGTTTCAATGGGTCTCGGATGTACTTCAGCTTACGATGCGTTTGGGAAACACAGCCCAGGCAATTTCAGTGGTAAGCTATGATACATATTCATATGCCGTCGGAATGAGAGTCCAAATAGCTGATAAAAACATCACAATAATCCACACCACTCCAGTCCATCAGTTAACATCTTGAGAAGACAAAAGCAGTGTGCATGTGTGCGTGTATGATGTCAGACATTAACTCATATTACAGGACCGGACCATTGCATGGGTTCATTATAAAAATACATGAAAGAAGTCTCCAGAAAGTCACATAATCAGTTTCTTTGTTTATTGGGACACAATAAAGCTGAATGATTTGTGTGCTGCATTCAGTCAACATGACATAAAACACTGGCACACGTTACACCGGGTCATTCTCTCGGCCGTCAGCATTAGTGTGGAGCAGCACTGAAACATCTGGAAACATCTGGAAGGACGTTTCATGGGAACGCTGCTTATATCAAGTACATTACATTCATTTGTGTTAAACAACTAATAAAAGGGAATGTATAAGCGCCGTTCATGGTGGTGCACTGATCTGCATTTAAACGGCACATCAATGTGTACAAATATGATTATAACTTCACAACTGATAATAACATGCTGATTGTCTAATAAAGCACATCGTTATATTTGTGGATGGTTAGGTTGTGTACAATCACATGTAGAACGTGTCCGGTTCATATTTCATGTATATATAATCAGTCAAACAAATTATTTCTGCTAAATCTAATGTTTTCTTTTTGATTTTAGGGCTAAATATGAATTTCATCAGATTAACTTTGCTAGCAATCAATAAGCTTGCATAATATCCAGTGAATCTGTCCAAATTGGCATATTAATGACAAAATAATTACCTGATTTTGTTAATAAACAGAAACACCTTGCATTTTATTCATTAGTTTGTAAAATTAGTACGTTTGTATAATTTCTCTTGGCTCCAACTTGCAATGACATGACCATAAATGACATTAAGAGAAACTCAATTATTACTTTGAGGAACAAAATGTATGATAATATTTAGTATATTCCCAAATTCAGCATGGACATTTCAACTGAATGATTGGTGTACACATATTATGAAAATAATTAGACAATCAAAGCTTCACCTGGAGTATGCATGTTTATAACGCTAGATCGAAAATATCCTTTCATAAAAACATCTGCATATATCAGGATTTCATTCTCCAGGGATGTGTGAACAAACAGTGAACACAAAAGTTGCCTTCATTAGTAGACTCTTTATGCTAATGGGAAACCCTGAAGTGGATTATGGGTACTGTAGCTGTAAGCACAGCCAGAACAACATCCCATCATGCCTCCTCTGCCGTGTATGTACGGTACATCAATGTGACGATTACTGCGGCGACGGCGGGGATCAACCAGTTTGACCACCAGCTGGAACAAGAGACCGAGCAGAAGGTTTGAACTAAGCACTTGGTAATTAACTTGAGCTATTCATTGGGATCTTGTAGTTCTGTACTACAATGAAAAGTTTCAAGTGAACATAAGAGAAAACAGACTCAACCACACAACAATACAAATAAAACATATGCACATTTCTTAAAAATGTCTTTAGCTTTATGCAAAAACCTCGGGTTATTCTCAGACAAAGCCGTTGGTCCTTCATGTGAACGTACCTCGTGCTTTCTTGTTTGGTCGTTACAAGTGACTCCTGAGAAACAGAAAACCAAATGTGTGTTTAGTCCAAAACATGAACGTGAAATCATAAGCATGAAAAAAATGATTGACGTACCGGTGGTTTGGCAAGCTTGTCCCGGTCATCCTGCGAGACATGCAGAGGAGAGGCATCAATACAAATAGCACAGGCTTTTTCACACATTGACATTGTATCATGATGAAGTCTTCCCGCGCACACAGTGACTAAAACACATACATCAGGTTTACATAGGCTGTCAGAATAACTACTGATCAGGGAAATTCATCATGTATTTTATATAGCTTATCCACGGTGTGTGCAAATATATACCGTGTTTACATTCATGTTCATTCTAATTCATAAACATATCTGTGTGAATATATTTAAAAATGTCATTATAGTGATCAAAACTGAATTCTCAGCATCATTATCCCAGTATTTAGTGTCACCTGATCATTCATAAATCAGTCTAAAATGCCGATTCGCTGCTGAATAATTTTTTTATTATCTAATTTTTTCAGGATTCTTTGATGAATAGAAAAGTTCAAAATAAATATTAATAAATGTTTTACTGTCACTTTTGATCAAATTAATGCAGCGATTAAAGTATTTTAAAATATATTGCTAAATAAAAATATTAATTTCTTAAATATATTAGGATTCAAGTAATCTAATATAATAAATTATACGCGTGTCTGTGTGTGTTTATTATTATTAATATCTTTTGTGTCATTCAAACAAAACAAAAACTATTTATGAAGATAATTATTTATGTAAATGAATGTCTTTCCATGTGAATTGTGCTTGTTTAAATCTGAATTGTGTTCTTCTTGAAAGGTGCACAGAAACGGTCTGATCGTATCTGTGCTGGATCTGGCAGCATTACAGGTCCAGTAGAAATACAAATGGATTCCAGGTTATTATAATATCTCAAGCACCTGTATGTCTACGAACACATCTGGGATTTCATGAGATACAACAGGTCTGATGCTGTCCATGATCTCAGGGGTAGTCACTGATTTTGATTGTTGTTGTTTTAATCACATAGGTTCTTATTGGCATAATGAATATTAATGCCTTTTTGTATGCGAGCGCTGACTGATGGCTGCAAAGCAACATACGCAAATCAGCTTTTGAACAATATGAAAGGTGCATTTTAAAATTACAGCCACTGAGAGCTGTGCACCATTTTAGTATGTGTTTTCTACTTTCATTGCGAGTAGAAATAGAGTTGTGAATATTAGTTTGAATGTATTTCTCAGAAAGCACACAGGAACTTAATCAGCTGTGGTTGATACTATCTGATGTCTTGATGCTAGGCCTTGTTCACAATAATCCTGCGTTCTGTCAGACTTACTGGATGCAGCTCTCCTATGAGCATAGACCTGGCCATCTCACGTGCATCTGTTGAGTGGCCGACATCTTCAAAACTCTCTGTGGCATCTCCACCCGCCTGCTCTCGCAGCACCTCCTCTCCACCCGGGTGCTGTGGACACCAGATCATCAAGTGTAAGGCTAACACACTAATGCATTCTTATAATACCCTTTGACCTTTGGAAATGCAGAGGAATAGGACATTATCAGTAGATGTAAGCTCAACAGTGCACTGAGTCATGCAACTCAAAATACCTTGCATGCATTTTTAGATCTAGCAAGAGCAATGTTACTAGATTAGATAGTTCTCTTGATCTAGATAATGTGGAAAGAGGTGAAATGTTAGGTTAGGGTGGTTAGATCATCTGTTACAGCAAGACAGTAGTGTGTGAAGCAACTACTGCTTCCCTTCATTTAAATATGATCAATATTAATCAAAAATAACTGTGCATTTGATCTTCAAACGAGTTGTAGCAGCTTATATTAAATGCATTTCAACATTATTGCACTAATGCTAACTCCACACTATTAACTGTTGTTATCTCCGGTCCAACTTTGGGGGCACTTGGCAAAGGTCACTCCATTCTTATAACGTACTTACTTTAAGCAGTGCACACTTTTGTACTTTAGGAGATTTGAGATAACTTTTGAAATGTATTCATTTATAAACTCCACGCATTTGCACGTATATTTTATTCCTTTACATTACACACTTCCAGTGCAAGTCCTATGCTTGTTCACACAATACAATACATATCCGCAATGCATGCAACGACAATATCTTAATGTTAAAGATTTAGGCACAAAATGATGTGTTTTAAAACTCACCTCCTCGAGAAACTTTGTGACGTCGTACACTTTATTATGAATGATAATCCATGTGCTTTTAAAAGAGTTCCGTTCTTCCACCTCTGACAATCGATGGTATGTAACACCCTTTCCGTCTGTTTCGTTGTTTTCCATTGGTTTGTTTAAATGTGTGTTATTTGTTCGGAAGGTTACAGAAACTCTTCAAAGTTTCCTTGCGAATCGATCACTTCAATACTGGACTGACCAACAATAGTACTCCCATTCCCAGCTCGCCAGGCAACGCCCATTCCGCTCAGGACGAAATCTGATTGGATGATATCACGCTTGGGTTGCCTGCGTGTCTGTTTTGATTGGACCGAGGGCTGTCACTCAGCTCAAGTCAATCAGCTCACTGGGTCATATGTTTCGGTGAAGTAAGTTGTTCACGAACTCGGCACGGCAGAAGTTCAGGAAAGTTCACTAGAGCGTAGTTCTCACGCAATACGGAAGCGTTGCTGTTTATCGCCATCACGCTAATCAAGATGAAGTGGGGGTTGTACTTAAATCCATTTTAACCGACTGTTATTCATGTTTAAGTGTTTCTGTCAGATAAGAGTATGTTCACTTGAAGCATTTTCACGCGAGCCTCAATGACTTGCCGCCAAAAGCTCGCGCTGTAGTACCTCAGCACTTATTGTATAACCTAAAGCTGAGGTAAAACTAACTTCTTTCTTTCTTTCTTTCTTTCTTTCTTTCTTTCTTTCTTTCTTTCTTTCTTTCTTTTTCTTTCTTTCTTTCTTTCTTTCTTTCTTTCTTTCTTTCTTTCTTTCTTTCTTTCTTTCAGTCAACACATTGTGCGTAACGTTAATACACGTTTACAGAGTTATAATAGAGTTTTGTGCTGCCTGAGGTAATTACTGGCAGAACATGCGCACTATTTCATATTGTATTTGGACCCAAAAGAGTCTCTGATTAGCCAATACTAGCTTATTTTGGTCACAGTACAGTGACTGTGTTAATTCGACCAAAGTAACCCTCGGTTTTCTTTTCAGAATGAGTGGACGTGGGACGCAGTCCTTGTTTTTCCTCAATCTTCCTGACCTGAGGAGTTTGTGTTGTGTAAATCTGTTCTTCCCGAACAGTTACGATGAAGCAGAGTTGAGAAACACACAAGTAAAAACCTGCAGGTGAAAAGATAACTATAATGTGTACAGGTTATAAAACTAGAGTTTCTGTTTTTCACATATTCGTGATTGATCTAGAAATGTCATCTTTATATAGCCTAAACACACACACACACACACACACACACACATTACAGGTAGGCTAATTATATACATATACACATGTGATGAAAGGCACATAAAGTTTGATTTGTTTGATTATTGTTAGATCTTTATATTTTGAGCTTTATATTTTGACCCATACTCAATTTCTTTTTTATACACGACGCACACACACACACAACACACACACTCACACACATACACACACACACACTACAGGTAGGCTAATTATATACATATACACATGTGATGAAAGGCACATAAAATTTGATTATTGTTAGATCTTTATATTTTGAGCTTTATATTTTGACCCATACTCGATTTCTTTTTTATACACGACGCACACACACACACACACACACACACACACACACACACACACACACACACACACTACAGGTAGGCTAATTATATACATATACACATGTGATGAAAGGCACATAAAGTTTGATTATTGTTAGATCTTTATATTTTGAGCTTTATATTTTGACCCATACTCGATTTCTTTTTTATACACGACGCACACACACACACACACACACACACACACACACACACACACACACACACACACACACATTACAGGTAGGCTAATCACATTACAGGTAGGCTAATTATATACATATACACATGTGATGAAAGGCACATAAAGTTTGATTATTGTTAGATCTTTATATTTTGAGCTTTATATTTTAACCCATACTCGATTTCTTTTTTATACACGACGCACACACGCACACACACACACAACACACACACACACACACACACACACACTACAGGTAGGCTAATTATATACATATACACATGTGATGAAAGGCACATAAAATTTGATTTGTTTGATTATTGTTAGATCTTTATATTTTGAGCTTTATATTTTGACCCATAAGTTACTCGATTTCTTTTTTAGCTGCTTGAAACATTGGTTAATCTATTTATTTCCTTTGGATATTTTATGGGTTTCTCTCATTTAGGGCCATGAATGTGGATGCAAAGTTTAGATGCACAGACTAAAAATCAGCACTTTGAGAAAAAAAGAAAGAAAAATAAGAACCAGACATAAAAAGGCAGAGGTTATCTATACCAAGTGCAAATAGGGATAATTAATTACTATTTGCAAAAATAAACAAACAAATACATTTTAAGTACAAATAATGATACTATACTATTTATACTTAGTTGTTGTTTTGTGCCCCTCAATGTGCAAATAGTCACTACAAGTAGGCATAAAAAAAAGTTATTTTTAAAATAATATCTGGCTCAAATTGACCCCTATCACAAAGGAAGGGTTTTATTTAATTACGTTTTTTAACATAGTAGAATGTTTACAATTTATTATTTTTATATTTCATATCTCTTACAAGCTGCAGTAGGTTTTATGTATTTTTCATAACTTTTAGTGTTTTTCATATTGTTGATTTTTGGCAAATGGAAACCAATGGTCCCCAACACAAAAGTGGTACCCACATTTTGTAACACAACAGCAGGGTTAATTATATAAAGCATCACACTGAATCAGCTGATCAGCTGAACAGAGTTGTCTAGAATGAATCTAGAATATTTCATTATCTTGACCTCTGAAATGTCAAATCTTTCCCTCTGTCGTTTAGGGAGCTTGTTCTCTTGTATCCAGACATTGTTGCTTCTCCTGTGTTGGGCCATTTTGGGGGCATCACTGTTATTATGACTGTAAGTATGATACATTTTGTGATATCAGTTATACTTACAGGAAAAAAATAAAATTACATTTATTTATTTGTTTATTTATTTATAATTAATAATTGTCTTGTGACTTTAGAAAGTATACCAGCCTGCTTTGTATCTCATAATTCACGCGAAAAATTGTAAGATAGAAAAGTAACTGTGACATTAATCTCAATTACTAAAAAAAAAAAAAAAAATCCATGGATGAACAAAAGCGAGATTATAAACTTACTTAAAATTCTGAGGAAAAAATTTAGAACTGCATTAAACAAAAAAAGTTGAGAATTGCGAGATACAAAGTCACAAGTAATTTTTTATCCCATGGCAGGAACATGATTTATACAGGCTAATAAATATGTATTGTTTAGTACACATACAGCAGCCATCAGTCGTTGTGTCTCTCAGTTGTATTCCTACATACAGTACCTCAATTGCAGGTTGTCTTGCTCATAAAATGGTTTTCAATTTCAATAAAATGTAACATAATTATATTTAATGATGATTTGAATTAACGCCAAAAATGATAATTTCAAAAAAATCCATGTCATGCAAAACATTTATGATTTATATTGTTTTTCCTGTCAAAACATGTTATTATCTTCTTTTTCCCTCAGTGTTCGTGATATGTGCATCACCTTGCGTGCATGTGCACCTGTCAGTGAAGTTTGTGCTGTTGCATATGCGTGACTTTTCATCTGAGGGTGTGTGTGTGTGTGTGTGTGTGTGTGTGTGAGCGTGTGCGTGCGTGCGTGCGTGTGTGTGTGTGTGTGTGTGTGTCAGCACATCTCGTGCAAAGGCATGTCCCGTGCAAAGCTAAATATTTGAGCCACATTCCACACGCTCCGTCATCTCCTTTCCTGTCCTGAACTAAGGCCAATTAAATCAGCACTTCACACAGTGTGTCAAAGCAGCTAACTAGATGCCGTGCTACCTTCAGCAGTGCCTTTGATTTGAATCTGATGCACATTTTACAAATGTTGTGAAATGTGCTGTCAGACTTCAGTGGGGGCAATGGTGAATAATTGACTATGTTGTGCTTATGTAACTTCTATGGCTTTTCTTTATTCTATTGTATGTATATAATATATATATATACTCTTGTGTGGTGTTACATATAATTTAATTGTGATTTTATTTTTAATTATTTTTATTCACTTACATTTACATTTATGCATTTATCAGACGCTTTTATCCAAAGCGACTTACAGTGCATTCAGGCTACACATTTTGTCAGTATGTGTGTACCCTGAACACAATGCTTTACCACTGAGCCACAGGAATATGTAGATGTAGAAAGGCAACATGCCTTTGTATCGATGCAACTCAACGAAATGACTGAATGAAGTTTTTTTGTGTTTTACTAGATCACTAGCTTTGGTCATTGTTTGGTGTACAGTAGCCTAAACGTGCTATTTTTGTTTAACGATCCATTCTGATTGTCTTTGTTCCCTGCACTTTGTCTTAGATTGCATTTTACAAGAGCGGCATCATCCAGGCTTTTGCACAGAAACATGGTCTACAGGTACAAGAGAATCTGTCCTTTTTGTCCAGAAAAATGTCTCAAATATTTGTTGCTCCATGAGTTTAGTCTGACCCTACACTGTTTGACTGGCCTGAATTGTGTCTCCACTGCATCAAAACATGCACTACAGGTCAAAAGTATGGGATCGGTAAGATTTTTTGTAACTTTTTTTAAATTCTCCTTCAGAAAACATCTCCAAGACTGCATTTATTTGATCAAAAATACAGTAAAAACAGTTATTATTAAAAATATTTTTTTTCCTATGTGAATATATCGTAAAACATCATTTATCAATGTGATGCAAAGCTAAATTTTCCGCATCATTACTGCAGTCTTTAATGCTACAATATCCTTCAAAAATCATTCAAATGTGCTGATTTGCTGCTCGAGATACATTTCTTATTATTGCAGTCAGTCAAACAGATGGATTCAAATACAGCTGCTTAATATTAATGTGGAAGCTGTGATATTTAAATGTTCAAAAGAACAGCATTTATATGGAATGCATGTGTATGAGCAAAATATGTCATATTCTACAGAAGATAAATAATTATTAAAAATATACAACAGTTATAAATGACTGCAGAATTGAATGAATTAAAAACAATGTTTGACTCCGGTTGCATTGCGAAACATAAGACCCGTATCTGATTTAGGACCACAAATGCTAGAATCGAACAGATCAGATTTCATGTTGAGTTGTGCTGTTCACACTGTTATGAATAAACAGATCTGAGTCTCATACGGTATGACCAAAGACAGTCAGATCTGGGACACTTTTGCATTTGAGCTTGTTTGTTTTGTCTTGTAGCTCAAGCCTTCTCAAAGAGTGTTTCCTGCCATTCTGCAGACGTGTTTGTCTTATTCGGTGACCGCTAGACTGGCCCCTAAATGGAACAAAGCAGGGGAATATCTAATAGCAGGTGAGGGGCAATATCCCAAGAGCCTGAAACATGTCCATGTTTTAAATCAAGCTGAATTTTACCTGTGCATGGTACAGGCAGTATAAGTTCACAATACTTGCTCACTGAATGTGAAGGCAGTCATTCACGAGTGTAGGCTGAGGGTAAAGTTCACTTCGTGACTGATGTAGCTGGTGTGTTATCTTAACTGTCGCTTCACCTTGAGCCTTCTTTCTAGCGCAGGCATGAGTAATTCATATAGTCCAAGACTGGATGATCCTTTCATCTGAGCTAATATTTGTATTGCCTTGGCTCGAGGTCAGCATGTGTCAGCTCAGTCCAGTTTAATAGAAATGAGCACACATTGGGTTTTGGTGTTCAACAGTGTTGTCATGAATTATCACTGTGCCACTTTAACGTGCCGTAATTACAGTTACTAATTAAAGTAATGGTATATCTGGAAAGTATGTGATGCTTCTAATCAAGAGTCAATTATGAGGTAATTCACTATTTTTCTCGTCCAAGATTGATGGGTATTAAATATATATGCATGAGTTAAAATGAGTGCATAATAAGATAATCAGACAGTTTGATGGCCTTGTGTTGGAGGCTGTGCCTTGAAAAAGTGTGTGGTGCCGTCCTTGAGCTCAGCTAAAGCTGCGTTCATGGCTCTCAGAAGTATTTGGAGATCTCTATCCGAGAGAATATACTATAATTACATCTTTCTTAATGAATATGAGTTCTTTAAAACACGTCATTAAAAAGCCTTTTTAATGATCTGGCCAGATTGCAACACTCCCCATCACATAGCATTTAATGAATTGCACAGAAATCTCAATGCAGTTTGTTTCATCATTTTAGAGTAACAGTGACTTTCTTTCTTTCCCAGGAAAAGATTTCCTCCGTGACTCTGGAAAACTCAATGCGGTTGGTAGGTGGGAGGCGTTTGTACACTTTGGCAAGAGACACTGCCGTTTGTGTTCGCATTGTTAGACTGTGATTTCTCTAGATCGCAGGCAAGGAGTGACTAAGGTGGTTGAGTACTTTATATAGAAGAACATTTAAATGCATTTCTACCAGTGAAAACTATGTTTTCAATATCTGCTGTTTTGCTCAGTTAGCTCATTATGTACTCCTTTGCTTTATCCCAGAATCATTTGTTCTGTCGGAGTCACGTATTAAGCCACTGTTTATCACGTTGTGTTCTATCGTAAAGCCTAGATGACTTTCACAGTTCACTCAGTAACTGATGATGACGTTTTCTCACACTTACTGACTCG
>CM049886.1:24325748-24369365 GCA_027474115.1 Schizopygopsis malacanthus
AAACTAAATGTGTATGTATGTGCACACATGCACAATTACCCATTTATATTGTATATCCACCATCTGTTTAAACCTAAATCACATCCAAATATTTAGTTTGAAAGTGCTAGCTTGCTTACTAATATACACAACCACAGACAAACACTAGATAATTTGCCCATTAAAAACATCTACTGTATTAATGTCCCTGTCTCTCTGTAACGCTCTGTCTGTCTCTTTAACTGTCTCTCTGTAACGCTCTGTCTGTCTTTAACTACGCTCTGTCTGTCTCTTTAACTGTCTCTCTGTAACGCTCAGTCTGTCTCTATAACTGTCTCTTTGTTACGGTCTCTCTGTCTCTATAACTGTCTCTCTGTAACGCTCAGTCTGTCTCTATAACTGTCTCTTTGTTACGGTCTCTCTGTCTCTATAACTGTCTCTCTGTAACGCTCAGTCTGTCTCTATAACTGTCTCTTTGTTACGCTCTGTCTGTCTCTTTAACTGTCTCTCTGCAACGCTCAGTCTGTCTCTATAACTGTCTCTTTGTTACGCTCTGTCTGTCTCTATAACTGTCTCTCTGTAACGCTCTGTCTGTCTCTTTAACTGTCTCTCTGTAACGCTCTGTCTGTCTCTATAACTGTCTCTCTGTAACGCTCTGTCTGTCTCTATAACTGTCTCTCTGTAACGCTCTGTCTTGCTCTTCTGTCTGTCTCTTTAACTGTCTCTCTGTAACGCCCTGTCTGTCTCTTTAACTGTCTCTCTGTAACGCTCTGTCTTGCTCTTCTGTCTGTCTCTATAACTGTCTCTCTGTAACGCTCTGTCTTGCTCTTCTGTCTGTCTCTTTAACTGTCTCTGCAACACTCAGTCTGTCTCTATAACTGTCTCTTTGTTACGCTCTGTCTGTCTCTATAACTGTCTCTCTGTAATGCTCTGTCTGTCTCTTTAACTGTCTCTCTGTCTCTATAACTGTCTCTCTGTAACGCTCAGTCTGTCTCTATAACTGTCTCTTTGTTACGCTCTGTCTGTCTCTTTAACTGTCTCTCTGCAACGCTCAGTCTGTCTCTATAACTGTCTCTTTGTTACGCTCTGTCTGTCTCTATAACTGTCTCTCTGTAACGCTCTGTCTGTCTCTTTAACTGTCTCTCTGTAACGCTCTGTCTGTCTCTATAACTGTCTCTCTGTAACGCTCTGTCTGTCTCTATAACTGTCTCTCTGTAACGCTCTGTCTTGCTCTTCTGTCTGTCTCTTTAACTGTCTCTCTGTAAGGCCCTGTCTGTCTCTTTAACTGTCTCTCTGTAACGCTCTGTCTTGCTCTTCTGTCTGTCTCTATAACTGTCTCTCTGTAACGCTCTGTCTTGCTCTTCTGTCTGTCTCTTTAACTGTCTCTCTGTAACGCCCTGTCTGTCTCTTTAACTGTCTCTCTAACGCTCTGTCTTGCTCTTCTGTCTGTCTCTTTAACTGTCTCTCTGTAACGCTCAGTCTGTCTCTATAACTGTCTCTTTGTTACGCTCTGTCTGTCTCTATAACTGTCTCTGTAACGCCCTGTCTGTCTCTTTAACTGTCTCTCTGTAACGCTCTGTCTGTCTCTATAACTGTCTCTGTAACGCTCTGTCTGTCTCTATAACTGTCTCTCTGTAACGCCCTGTCTGTCTCTTTAATTGTCTCTCTAACGCTCTGTCTTGCTCTTCTGTCTGTCTCTTTAACTGTCTCTCTGTAACGCTCTGTCTGTCTCTTTAACTGTCTCTCTGTAACGCTCTGTCTGTCTCTTTAACTGTCTCTCTGTAACGCTCTGTCTTGCTCTTCTGTCTGTCTCTTTAACTGTCTCTGTAACGCTCTGTCTGTCTCTTTAACTGTCTCTCTGTAACGCTCTGTCTGTCTCTATAACTGTCTCTCTGTAACACCCTGTCTGTCTCTTTAACTGTCTCTCTAACGCTCTGTCTTGCTCTTCTGTCTGTCTCTTTAACTGTCTCTCTGTATCGCCCTGTCTGTCTCTTTAACTGTCTCTCTGTAACGCTCTGTCTGTCTCTATAACTGTCTCTCTGTAACACCCTGTCTGTCTCTTTAACTGTCTCTCTAACGCTCTGTCTTGCTCTTCTGTCTGTCTCTTTAACTGTCTCTCTGTAACGCCCTGTCTGTCTCTTTAACTGTCTCTCTGTAACGCTCTGTCTGTCTCTTTAACTGTCTCTCTGTAACGCTCTGTCTGTCTCTATAACTGTCTCTCTGTAACACCCTGTCTGTCTCTTTAACTGTCTCTCTAACGCTCTGTCTTGCTCTTCTGTCTGTCTCTTTAACTGTCTCTCTGTAACGCCCTGTCTGTCTCTTTAATTGTCTCTCTGTAACGCCCTGTCTGTCTCTTTAACTGTCTCTGTAACGCTCTGTCTGTCTCTTTAACTGTCTCTCTGTAACGCTCTGTCTGTCTCTATAACTGTCTCTCTGTAACACCCTGTCTGTCTCTTTAACTGTCTCTCTAACGCTCTGTCTTGCTCTTCTGTCTGTCTCTTTAACTGTCTCTCTGTAATGCTCTGTCTGTCTCTTTAACTGTCTCTCTGTAACGCTCTGTCTGTCTCTTTAACTGTCTCTCTGTAACGCTCTGTCTTGCTCTTCTGTCTGTCTCTTTAACTGTCTCTGTAACGCTCTGTCTGTCTCTTTAACTGTCTCTCTGTAACGCTCTGTCTGTCTCTATAACTGTCTCTCTGTAACACCCTGTCTGTCTCTTTAACTGTCTCTCTAACGCTCTGTCTTGCTCTTCTGTCTGTCTCTTTAACTGTCTCTCTGTAACGCCCTGTCTGTCTCTTTAACTGTCTCTCTGTAACGCTCTGTCTGTCTCTTTAACTGTCTCTCTGTAACGCTCTGTCTGTCTCTTTAACTGTCTCTCTGTAACGCTCTGTCTGTCTCTTTAACTGTCTCTCTCTCTCGGTTTAGTATGGATATCAGCTGCCCTCAGTAAGTGAAGAGGAAGTCGTCTACTGCAGTGTGTACTTTAAACCAATAGGTGAAAAGCTGTTCACGTATCCTTTAGTAAAGGTTTTAGTTAATGGTCACTTCCCTGATAACAAGATATTGCTTTCAGTTATTTATAGCACAGCATTTGATCTCAGTAAAATGGTACAATCTTGTCCAAAACAACAATTTATGATCTTTTTGTGCTTGTGCTCCATTTACAGCATCACGCATTTAATCAATCTGAAGGCATTTTTGCTATAAAAATAAATGGTTTCTGAGTAATAAATTCTACTGCTGGATTACACATCGAATGTTAAAAGTGGTACAGCAGACTGTTTTGATTGGCATTCATGATCATGATAATGACACCTAGTGGACATGAGATGGGTTGTACTTCAGACTGCAGAGCTTGCATCATGCACTGTGTACAGTATGTACACTGAACACTGCCAACATGGGAAACCGTTTGCGTTATGCAACATTTCAAACATTAGTTTGATACATACTATTGACTTTATTACATTGCATTCATTTCAATGCACAATTATCTTCTTAATAGTTACATGGTTATTTAAAGAAATGTAATCAATTTTGGGAAAATCCTGATGGCAATACAATTAAAGGATGCATCGATAATCGTTTGTTAAAAATTGTTTCTTGCTGCATAAATATAATGTCAAGTGCTTTCAAAAGGTCTCAGCAAAGCTACATTTACTGTAGCAACGATACAGTAAAAACAGTAATATTGTGAAATATTATGTTTTCAGTTTTCTATGTTAGTATATTTTAAAATGTAATTCATTCCTGTGGTGTAAATGTGTCTTTGTATCATCATTACTCCAGTCTTCTGTGTATCAAGATCTTTCAGAAATCATCCTGATATGTTGATTTGTTGCTCAAGAAACTACTTTAGCTACTTCATATTTTTGGTGGAAACCATTAAACATTTGGGGGTGTTGTTGAATTAAAAAAAAACATTTATTAGAATTAGAATTGTTTTTGTAATATTTGAATTCTCATTAACTTCACTTTTTATTGATTTATTTAACATTTGCTTAGTGAAAATATTTATTTCATTAAAAGCAAACTTTAAAAAAAAAATACCGTACCTAAAGAAAATATCTATACTATACAAGCTCTATACTGAAGTAATAGAGCAGCCTTCATGTGTTTCACCCCAGTGCAATGAGTCCCAGAACGCTGGAAATTCAACACTATTCCCAAACATGTTTCTCATTATTAATATTATATTATTATTTTCACACTTGTGCTAGATCTCTGGACATCATGAATCAGGTCTGCACTTACATCACACATAGCGGGGATACATTAAAGATTATAAACAAGCCATTCAGTTTTAATCATGCCATGTTTGGATCTTGTGTATTTATAACTGCATTGTTTTTTTAGGTTTTTTCTATGTTGGCTATAAATATCCTTGACTTCCTGCTCAGATATCCGTTGTGCTGCATCCGCACTCAACCGGTACAGTGCTTTCCCAGAGTGGACCTGCAGGGGGTGCTGGGATCCTTCGTATCAGATCTGCAGGCCGGACTGGAGAGTGTGTGCGGTTTATCAGTGCGGATGACCTGCAAGCCTTGCTTCTACAGCTATGGACTGACCAGACCAGACACTCAGGTACTGCACACACACACACACACACACACACACACACACACACACACACACACACACATGTCCATAAACACAAACATGCTGTCACTCATCTGGATTTGACATCAAGTACTGCACTCTGCTGCTTAGTATTACGTCTGACATTGCCCAGTTGGTTATGACTATGCTCATCTGCAGCACAGATTAAACTAGATATGCTGCTTTATGGATGTTCCAAAACTATTCAGATGCATGTGTTTCCAGATTTTACAAACAAGTAGATTATGCAGACAGTAGAAATCCATTTTTAAATGAAATTAGAAACATAGTGTAGACATTAAATACTTTTGGAAAGCTGCCATGTCGACTGATGTGGCGTGCTACTCTCAATACAAAACAAATTATATGATACTGCATGCTATGTTTTTTCTTAATTATTATGTGTGCAGCTTTTATGGCCTGATTAAAAAAAAAAGACCAATTACAGACATATGACATAAATAAAATGTTTAAAATAATTAAAACATTAATGGACCTGCTGTATATTACTTATTGTATGCAAATTTTCTCAAATCATTATGCTGCAGCTTGATGGCCTGATTTAATGTATTTGTCATGCTACAATTAGAATTTAGTGAAAATAAAAATGTGATTAAATCTGGCGAATAAATTAAAAGAAATGGTGATCAGTTACAGGCAGATGATATGCACATTCTCTTTTCAATCTATGTTGGAGCAATTCATATTTTATAAATCAAAATGAAATATGTTCATGTATTAACATTTAAATGGACCTGCAGTAGATTACTTCTTTGAGACGATAGGAACAAAAAAAATATGATAACGCCTTTTTCATTAAAAGCTGAGTGTCTAGCCACACTTTTGGAGTTCATTTATTATATGCATTTAAATCTTCGTTTATAACTAATATTATTTTGTAAAGCTAATTTTCTTAATTATGCATGCAGCCTTGATGGCCTGATTTAGAATCTAGTAAATGTGATCAATTATGGTGAATAAATGCAAGTAAATCTTGGCCAGTTTCAGACAGATGATCAGCATGTTCCCTTTTACTCCCATATAAATCTGAAATGTTGAAGCTGATTGAAGTCCTTGGGCACGTAATACATCAACAGCCCACGTAAGTGATCAAAAGAGACAGCATCTCAAAACACTTCACTGCACGTGTAATGCCTATTAATGACTGCAGCTTCCATCCACTTCAATAGCAAACAGCAATATTTAGTCAAAGACGTGGTGTATCAGTGACCCAGATCAGGCTTATGTCATTTCCACTTCTTCAGAGTTTCCTTTCTTTACTCTTATCGTCTATAACACATGCAAAAGATCAAATTGGTGAGCTAATAAACAAAACTCATCTATTGTAATTTGGCACCCAAGTTATTTGATCTAGTTTTTGAGCACACATCATCAGCTTTAGTTTTAATATCATTGCATTGATTATTGTATCCAACGCTTTTTATATTGTTTTTACTTGTTTTTTGTACTTGTTTTTACATTTACTGACAAAAAAATGTATAACCTGAATGCACTGTAAGTCGCATAAATGCATAAATGCATAAATGTAAAAGTTTTCTTTGTCTTAAAGAGACAGTATTTAAAAAGTGTCCTTTCATAAAACTGCAAATGTTCAAGAATAAAGATCCCTTGTTTAGAAGATGAATTACAAAATCTTCAACTTTCTCAAAATATAATAACTTGCCTAAACTCACAGTGAAAGTGGAGCGAATGAAATCACACACATATGGATAACTGGCGCTTAACATTCATTACGCAGAATACAATGAGAGTTTCCAGTAAGAACAATACCTGATACTACATTAGATCATTTCTTCCCTTTAGTTGTTGTTGGCACACGGAGGAAAGTCTAACAGTCAGCCAGATGGGTTAAGGTTTCATTTATACTGGCCAGAGCTGAAGGTTGATGTTATTAAACTTTGACGAATGTTGTGAAACGTGATTTGAAACACTATATGTGCTGTTTGTTCGTACAGATGGAAAGCTGGCGCGGAGGAAGCCTTCATTAATCTCATAGACTGTAATGATTGATAATGGCAACATTACGCAGCAATGATTAACTGACTGGCTCATTTATGTTGATGTTCAAAAGCATACTAGTGCCAGAATCATTATCAACATACATGTTCAGCACAAATAATTGTTTAACTAAGAGGAACCGTACAGATTTCGCTATCGAGAAAGATCACAGATGTGGAGGTTAGTCTGCCATAATATAAAACAATGTTTTGGGGTATTTAATTGCTGCAATGCATGTTAGAGCAATTCTATATTTTATCAGTAAAATTAAATATGGACGATTATTGAATATTAATCGAGTAGTTGTAGTGGGTTATTTATATTAGGCAAAGGAAAACAGTTAACTTAAAAATAATACCATAATAATAATTTAAAAACGTTTTTAAAAATAATGCACACAACCATCATTTTACAGCTAATTTATTACATAAATACATATATTATTTTATAGTTAAAATTCTCTGAAATATTTAGAAATGACATCACATTTAATATTTTTTATGTCAATTTTAGCTTAAGATATCATGTCTCTAGTGCCACTCAATAGAGTTTTATGTATTGATTGATTTTCGAGTTTGAAATTTGAAGTTTCATGAAAGTTTTATGGTACATTTAACTTAAATGAACCTTTAAAAGTATTTTTTGTAGACATCAGCGCAGATTCAACCCAACTTGCACACTTAACTTATGCACAATAATTATTTCCCTATTCACAATCTCCTCGTTCCTTACATTTTTAGTGCATTGGACCGCTGCCTGCAAATGTGACCACAGAAAACAGCAGCAGAGCTGTACTGAACCAGCTTCCCAGCAGCTGCCCACGGGACGCAGCCCAACACCAGTGTGACTCAACTGGAAAACAGACTGAAAACAAAAAGAGATCCAGTTTGGATTCGTCTCTTGACCAGAAAGGCTGGACGTCCTCCAACTTGGCAACTCAGTCCTCTTCCTCTCACACTAATCTTCACTTTACTCAAATCCAGTCACAATCTGCACTTCCAAGACCAAAGTTTGTGCCAATCTTCAAAATCAAATCCCACACCCACCATGGGAACGTGACTGAGATGCCTGCAGTGAAACGCCTGCAGGGGCCGGAAGGGCAGAAGCTAACGGCAGTCATAAAGCCTCTGTCATCGTCTTCCAAACCCCACTACAACACACCACCAGCCTCTTCTAACCAGTCCTCCAGGCCTCTAGCCCCAAAGAGGATGACTTTACCTTTTTATAAAAGTAAAGGAAAGACCAACAGCGGAGTCGATGCGATTAACCCTCCTCTGCCTTTAGTACAGATGCAGCCCCACATCATGCCTGAGATCCCCAGCAATAGAGGAGTAAGTGAGCCCCCCCCCCCCCCCCCCCCCCCCCAATTTAATTTTAAATTAAAATTATTAAGAATATACCATTTGTGACTCCGGACCACAAAATCAGCCATAAGTAGCACAGCTATATTTTATTGTATATTATATCTTTTATGCCAAAAATCATTGGCATATTAAGTAAAGATAATGTTCCATAAAGATATTTTGTAAATTTCCTATGCAATTACATAGATATATCAAAACGTAATGTTTGATTAGTAATATGCATTGCTAAGGACTTCATTTTTAGGCGATTTTCTCAATAATTGGGATTTTTTTGCACCTTTATATTCCAGATTTTAAAATAGTTGTATCTCGACCAAATATTGTCCTATCATAACAAACATAAATGGAAAGCTTATTTACTCATCTTTCAGATCATGTATAAATCTCAATTTCCCAAAATTGACCCTTACGACTGGTTTTGTGGTCCAGGTTCCCATTTAATAATTGCATAAAGTTCTATTAACAAGGTTCAGGAGGAGCATTTAGTTTAGCATTTATAGGAGCGTTTAGTTAATCTTAACTAGCACGATATGTATATACATACAGCCAACTCACCTCTGTCCCACAACAGTTTCCCGGCATCCCTCCTCCACCCCGACTCCTCTTGAACTGTTCTCATCCGATGTTTGGGACAGGGGGAGTTATCTGGGTTCGCAGCCCTTCCTCAATACAGCACGCCAAATATGCTTACTATTTTCTCAATCCTATTATATGTAAGTGCGAACTCGTGAAATTGTATTAAAAGCTTGACATAAATTCAATTTTTAGGTACCCAATTATTTTTTTTTAATCTTTTCCCAAATTCTGTGATGTATCAGTTTATTACAAAAATGGTGGGAATCAAATGAAAGCATAAAAAAAAAAATAGCAAACAAAGTTCTGCACATCAGAGGTTTACAGTTAAAATACAAAATTGTGTGGTTTTTCTTTAAAAATTTACTTGCACGCTTGCTTATGTGTGTACCGGACAAAACTGTGGTGCTTATTCACACAGACATTAACAGTATATTAACAGACACTTTGACATTATACAGTCAATTATTTGTATGATCAGATTCTTTGATTCTGTCCGTGTTTTCTGCATCACAGAAATCATAGGGCCCTAATCTCTAAGCAGCTAAACTCACAAAAACAGAGCTCTTAGTAAATGCATGGTAAATGTTGCACAGGAAAGCACCACTTACATTTTCTCTCTTGGCAAATGCAAAAGATTAGTTAGCAAATTGCTGTATTTCTCATTGGATAGTGGGGCACGGATTTAGCAAGACTAGGCAAATTAATCAATGCAGTTTCCTGAAAATAATTGATGAATCTTCATGAATGATTAAATCTGGTGTAATGTTTCTAATGGATCCTGTCTCCACATCTTTCAGGGAGACACGTTTGAGTCCAAACGAAAGAGGCTCAAACAGAGTGTGCAGAATGTGGAAGTATATGCCACCAGCAATCAGGTACTTTGGTGTATTACATACAGTCACGATATATTGTGCGATTTTTTCCATAAGACGGTTCTGTGATTAGCCGTGATCTTCAGTGTTTTCAAATGACGGCATTTAACACAGATTTAATATCAGAATCGCACGTCATCTGCGATTCTGAGCTGTTGCGTAGTTTCCGTGAACTACGTGTGTATTAAATGCTCCATTTGAAAACAGTGAAGCAAATTGTTCACAGCCGTCTTCATGAAGAGATACTTCACTTTTGCAGCCCTATTACATACAGGTTTTTTTCATAATAACATCGAACAACTCAGAAACTCAAAGCTGTAGTTTAGCTATGCTGGTGTTGTTGCCAGTCCTTTTGCAGAAGCCAGCAGCCAGCAGTGGGTCATTGGCACGCATAGTCTAAATGAAACCCATTACAAGCCTGGCATGTGTTCATGGTCTTGATTGAATGTCATTAAGAGAGAAGATAAGCTCATATTTTTTCTTTATGATGGAGGCTACTAACAGGTGCAGCCATATATAAACCCATATCAGATCTTTAATTGATGTGATACGTAATGCTGGTTTATGTTATGGCTTTATAGGTGACCTTGTAAGAACAATAACTAGTGTACAGCCTTGCAGCTCTTCTACAGCTCAGGTTTACACAAAGATACACTATCGTTTAAAAGCTTGGGTTATTTTTAAAAGAAATTGACATGCAACAAATAATCCATTGCATTAATTGAAACTGACAGTAAAGACATTTATAATGTTGCAAATGATCTTTATTTCAGATAAATGCTGCTGTTCTGATTTTTTCTATTCATCAAAGAATCCTTAAAGTATCATGGTTTCCACAAAAGGAAGCAGTACATGTTTTCAACACTGATAATAATGTTAATGAGTGGAAAATCATCATATTATTATGATTTCTGAAGATCATGTGAAACTAAAGACTGGAGTAATGATGCTGAAAAATCAGCTTTGCATCACAGGAATAAAATACTTTGTACAATATATCAAAACGTATTTTATAATATTACTGGATAGTGCAATACAATACTGTGTTAACTGTACTTTACTATGTGTACTGTTTGATAAAAAATAGCAATATTTATTCATCCATTTAATATCAAGTCATTTGCTGCTCTACACAGATTCTGCACATTTATAAATAATTGGCAATAAGTTTATACAGTTTTGACAAATTCACAAAAAAATAGTCTTTATTCTGCCCTTTACATGTTTGTTTATTAAATATTTTGGATAATTTATAATGCTTTCACCTACCAGTGACTGTAGCACTTGGTGCTCAATGTAGCACATTTGTAAAATGTTTAATTCATTTTGTAGAACATGAAACATTGTTGGGGAATTTTTTCAGATTCTGAAACGTAAATCAGTTTTCAAGCTGCATACGAATCTTAGTAAGGACATTTCTGTTTTCTGTTTTCAGCTCTCTACGATCAGCTCGGCGACTCTGCAGGCATGGTTGAGGAGTCGAGGGATCAATGTGCGCTCAAAGGATAAGAAAGAGGAGCTGGTGTCAAAGGTCATGAGATGTCTGAGTGAAACTTAGGTGTGTTGGGTTCGGTTACTCGCTTTAAAAACACACACTATAGAGACTTTGCATTCTGAGTTTTTGTTTGTTCCAGTGGCAAACTCTGTTGACAGTTCAATGTGTTTGCCACGAGTTAAAGCATATTCGTTGCACGTGACATTTGATTTCAGACTTTTTGTTCAAGCAAGGCATTGTAAGCTAAAATCTGTTGTTTAAGTGGATCCTGAGTTTGGAAAGAGCTACAGATAAAGAAAAAAACATGTCTTTCTTTGTATAGTCCTTTTTTCTTAACTCTGTCTGTCATCAAACTTTACTTAAACTCTGACTTTAATCAAGACTTTGGAAGAGAACCAGAAAAAAGCTTTAACTTTGTCTCAGAAGTAAAACCGTGCACAAATGAGACAATTATTGACATGCAGTAAGAAGAGATATATATAATTCATGAAAATAGCAGCTCAGGAATTTAATGACAAAATGGGAGTTAATATTAGTTAAAATCTCTTCTTTTGATTGCAGACATAGCAGTCAGAAAATGCTAAAAGATCTAGATGAGCCATGTGAGATTACTGCAGATTACATTTTTTTGTGACAGGATAAAAATGCCATTTTTAATTTTGCTTCTAGCATGTGTTCTCAGCGATCTTGCCTGACATACAGGATTTCAGTTGGCAGTAATGAACGCCGGCTCTGCAGAAAACAGTGATGCAAGGTGACTTCTCTCAACCCTAATGACACCACAGACTCCAAAGAAGAGAAGAGGCTCTTGACTGAGATGCAAATCAGGCCCAGCCACTTTGATGGCTATTGATAGGGTCCAAATTACGCCGCTTAAAAGAGCAAGCTCATTCTTGTCTCTACTTCCCTTTATACTGACAGAGCTTAATGACCCATACACATCTGACTTGAAAAGCTTTTCAGTAAGTAGGAGGTCATGCAGAAGCAAGAATGCACTTCTGCGGGGCAAATATTGTCAGGCTTGAAAAAGTGCTTCAAAGATTTGGATGTGAAACAGACTTGCTACCCACCACGCTGTGACTAACAGGTGACTGTTATTCATCACAACGACATCTACGATCAGCACGTTTAATTGACGTATAGCTAGTTTACGGCGGTGAACAGGGGTTAGATGATTTATCGACTCTTAGTTTAAGTCTTCAACCTCACGTCACAGATAAAGAAAAACATTCCTTGAAAATGATTCCCACGCTTTGCAGAATCAGCCCTTTTTTGGTCTGCATCAGCACATGCAGCGATTGATAGATGATATGTTTGGTGTATTGCACTTCTAAACACTTTCTAAATCATTCTGTCATATTTCATCTCAGAGACAATACATATATTCATATGTGGTTGCTCTTCTGTTATTTGTCATTCATCAGAGCACCCTTGAATGCACTTTTGTTAAGGTGCCAGTCGCCACAAGGCATGGTAAAAATTCCCGCTCCTGCGTGCCGGTTCATGCTCTCATCTCAGTACAGGCCTCAGGACTCCTCCACCGCTCTGATTTAGACCGTTTACCTGAGTTCTGACCTGCCAGACGATACTTACAACCAGATTATTATACAGAGTCAAGGAGTCTGCTGCTGTAATGTATGAGCTTTCACAAATGAAGCATTGAAGTACCATATTAAATCCTGGATTGACTAAGCAATGATGGGATATTAATTTGCAGATAACCCAAATTACTTGCGGATTTGTTTTATATTTCTTTGAACTATGAAAGGAGTTACATTTGGTGTGCCAGTCTAAGCAGTCAGAAAGAAGTATGTGGGAAGATTGTATTTACTCTTTCACGATTCCCAGTATTATGATTCAGTCGTGATAACAACCTCACATTAATCCACAAGTAATCCACACGACTCCAGTCCATTAATTAATGTCTTGAAGAGAAAAGTTGCATGTTTGTAAAAAACGTTTGAGACGTTTTAACTTTAAACCGTTGCTTCCTGATATAATCCATCTGTATTATTGGTTTCTCAAACTAAAAGTTATCTCGTCTGAATCAGGAGAGAAATATGCATAGATCAAGCACCGTTTATATAAAAACAGTTTAGCATTTACAAGTCCAGAAAAGTTTCAAACAGATATGTGGGTGGATTTTGATCTGAGAGACAACAGAAGATGGACTTACTCAATGAGGGAAGCGTTATTATGGATTATGGATTTGTATTTTGGCCAGAAGCGACAGTTTAAAGTTAAAACACATTAGTTATGGATTTGTTTCATTCAAACACCGCTTTTAGCATCACAAGACATTGATGTATGGACTGGAGTCATGTGAATTACTTATGAATTATATATATATAAAATACATTTTGTTTATACAATAATACAAGTAACTTACCATCAAACTTTTAAATCCTCAAGCCTTTAATTTTAACAGAATATTGGTAAAATGCTATACATTTCTGTCCACAGAAATGTTGGAAATATGCAAATGTAAATTAAGTGTACCATATACACTTTGTGATATAGTGTTACACATATTTTGATGAAATCTGAGAGATATCTGACCCTCCATAGACAGCAACGCAACTGAAATGTTCCCAGGTCCAGAAACGTAGTAAATACTTCAGTAAAACAGTCCATGTGACACCAGTGGCTCAACTTCAGTTTTGCAATGCTACAAGAATACTTTTTGTTTGTGCAAAGAAAACAAAAAACAAAATATAATTTACTCTTACGTCGTCCGCCATTTTAGAGAGTAACACAATACATACACACGCTTTCGCCTAAGCGCAAACAACGCTTATTGCGCAGCTTTCGTTCATGCGCGCGATTTCTCCCCGAATGTAAACAATGCTGCTTACGTCAAATACGTTCTTGGGTACTCTCCAAAATGGCGGAAGACGTAACTCGGGGGAGAAGAATGGTTGAGTAAATTGTGTTTTTGTTTTCTTTGCGCAAACAAAAAGTATTCTTGTAGTGTCGTAAAACTGAAGTTGAGCCACTGATGTCACATGGACTGGCTAAAATATGTGGATATGGATGTCAAATCGAAGTCTAAGCAAATTGTCGAATACCACAAGCATGCAAGCCAAAACACTAGTGGCGTGTTATGCTGTCGCTCCATAAAATCAATCTGTCCCAGCTACTATTGTGCTGCAGATTGCTTACGCATCTAATGCAATTAAACAATCTATTATCAAGTGGAACCAGTAGGTCAGTTTGTATTGTAGTTAATTACAATAAATGATTACACTGTCATTTTATTAATATTGTGTATTAATACATTTAAATGTAAAAGTAAGAGCCATATTAAGGAAGATGGGGTTAGATATACCAAAAAGTTGTGAACGCTGCCCCTGAGAGCAGGTTAATGTCTTACAGCTGAACACACACAGAGTTGTGATAAAATGCAGCTCGGTCATGCTGTAGTTCTCTCTCACATCCTCAACACATGGCTACGTTTTGCTGCCAAGCAGAGAACGATCTCCGTGCTTAATGTGCCCTAATGTATGAAATACCAGAAGGACATTCCCAGCGCCGAGCTTTAGAGCGGAGCAGGTGGCAGCTGGTCATCTTCACCCAGCTCGAAAATCTGCTCTTAACCCTTCACAGCACCAGTGTAACATGAAGCGCTGCAGTGTTGTAGACCGTATGTGCTTGTAAAATAATAGAAACGTTTTAAAAGGCGAAAAATGTTGGTCACTTAGGTTTGCGGCCTCTAGCACATTCACGTGTAATTAGTTTTGTATGGTGCTCAATTGCATGGCAATTTAACATTTAAGTTCTGTGACACACAGGGTTTAAGCACTTACTGTGTGTAAAACCATATGTCAGGGAATAATTATTAATTAATGGGATAATTTAAGAAAATTATTTTGGAAATAATACCTTTAGCATTTTAAATATTTTACATTAAATGTAAAATAATACATTTAATAGTCTATAAATATTTAGAATTATTCATTTAAAATATTAAATTATACAATTTGAATATTAATAATTTAACAAGAAAAAGATACCAAAAATTTACATTTAAAATTCAAAATATTCAGAATTATTAATTTAATTAAACATTACATTAAATTGTATTTAAATATAAAAAGTGTTCCAAGTGCAACACTGTTTGAGTGATTAATAAAAGTCTTTTTTAAAGAATTATAACAAAAAAAGGACTTTAACAAATATAAAGTAATTTAATTAAAAAATAAATCAGTTTTCCAAGTGCAAACAAAGAAAAATCAATCAGATTTATTTTAGAACTAATTTTTGTGACGATAAAAAAAAAAAAAAAAAAAATAACATTATATCCATTTAAATATAAAAAAAAACATCATGCCACATTTTATAGCAAATACAAGTTCTTCTAGTTTTCTCAGCTCTGCACCCTCTAAAAAATGATTTATAAAATATTGATCCCGTAATCAGGAACATCTGGAGGAGTCATGGAACTCTTTGAAAGCCCACAACTTGAGCATGCATCAGTACACCGCACTCAGTGGGTACTGCACCATAAAACTCAGAACAGAAGCGGCTACAGGCCTACATGATGTGCATCGAAACAAGGTCTGCAAACCCATTTCAAAACTGGCCATATGGCATCATGTTTGCTTACAGAACTGAAAAGATTTTTGCTTGCAAGATAAATATAAAGCTTAAAGGTTTAGCAAGGCTTGGGTGCATTGTTTAAGCATTGCTGCCATGTTTCCATGTTTTATTAGGAGGATACTAATTGGATATTCCAGTTAGTATCCAGTTAGTTAAAACTATTCCAGGATTGCTGGAATAGTTTCTTTTTGGGTTTAAAAATGTCTTAGATGAGGTACATCTGGGTCAAAAACTGTAAAGACTTTGTTTGTTTGTTTGTTAGTTTGTTTGGTTTGTAAATCCATCTCACAAACTGAATAACTAGAGCAGGGTTACTCAAATCTGGCTCTCAAGAGCCACTTTCCTGCAGAGTTTAGCTCTAACCCTAATCAAACACACCTGAGCATGCTAATCAGTGTCTTCAGGATCATTAGAAAATCACAGGGTTGGTGAGTTTGATCAGGGTTGGAGCTAAACTGCAGTAAAGTGGCTCTCGTGAGCCAGACTTGAGTATCACTGAATTAGAGTAACGGCAGCATGTTGGATCTGTAGTTCATAGATTAATGGCTTTCTTTTTTTTCAGATTTCAAGAATTCATTTTCGTGAAACTCAGTCATAAGCTAATTACAGAGTTTGTAGTTTGAGGGCTTTTGTATTTTCCCTTGAGGCATCTGCAGACTATCCTGGTGTCTGGTTTCCATTTCCACACAAGAATGCTGTCAGCCCTTGTCTGCATATTTGGAGGTTTTTTAGAGGGGGAAAAAAATCAGTGGAAGAAAGGTTAATGCTTTCCTTTAACTTCAGTTTGCTTCTTTATATGAAATATCACAATGTCACTCTTTCAGTCTGGCTCTCACGAAGGGACTGGTTTATAGAGGTCAGCGTGTAAAAACGCTCCATTGTGTTTCTGAACTCACTGAACTGTGCCACCAATGTAAGAATAATGGGTTCTGTTGAAGCAGTCTGCCTCAAGAAAAAGAAATGTTTTCAGCAGGATTTCATGCCCATTAGTTTATAGCCACAGAGATATATGGGTATGTGTTAACATTTCACTCCAGGAAGTCAGAAATGGGAAGGAAGACAAATTTGAAGGAAGACAAATTGAATGAAATGCCTACAAGTGTACATTTTCAGATGTCAAAGTACTTTCTCCTGCCCTAGTTTAAAATGCAGAGACAATTATGAGTAAGCCATTGACTTCTTGAAGAGTATAAACTAGTGGTGGGCCGTTATCGGCGTTAACGTGCTGCGTTAACGTGAGACTCTTATCGGCGATAAAAAAAATATCGCCGTTAATCTATTCTCAAAGTTGGGTTGGGAGCTGGGTCTATACTACGCAAGCTATGATGACTTTCACCCTGATATTTTAGCGCGGATGTATACCTAGCCGAATTGCACTGTAGGGGGCGAGAACGAGTCTTCGAACTAGAGGCTCGCAGTCCGTGATGGACAGATTGTTAACGGCTGGTCTATGTGGTAATACAATCGGGCATGACATCCAAACGCTCACCTATCATTCATCAACCTCAAATATGGCTTTTCCTCTGAAAGATGTATGTGGTAGCAACTTTACATGGCCGCTCAATATGATGTTAACCTAGAGAAATGTGCGCTATTGAAGTGTTTGTGTGGAAGCGCGTTTGCTGCAGGACAGGCTCCGGTGCGCTCACTTGCTCTTAAAATCTCCGTCATTTTTGGTCATACAGATAAAAGTAGCCTAATACATCTTTCATATCTGTAAAGACTCTACGTTTATTTGTGTGCACTCAGAATAACAACGAAACGTTGCGCTTTTAAGCAAACAGGATGCGCTTTAGGTCTCATGTGAACTTGAGAATTCACTCCCGTGTCACCCTCTGCTTCGAACCTGTGTGTATGCCTAACGTTACTGTGAAATTACCACATCAGACGTGACGTGCTAACATGGATGCAGCTATGAAGCCGCCGGGTTTGCTTCAGGGAACATTTATTTTTAAGAAGCTTCCCAATGGAAACTGTAAACAGTTCATCACGACCTCTTATGTAGGCCTACAGTTCAAAATTCATGTTTAACTGAATAAACAGTTAGTAAACACAAGTACATCTTATTGAACATAGTTTATTTTCATCACCAATTATCATAGTAGAACAGCTTTCTCAAGCAGTTTGTGATGCATTTTGGAAACAGGAGATGAGCCCCTGGTCTAATGCGCCACCTGGCTTGAGAAACCCGTTCTCAAAGACTTACTTTTAGCCATTATTTGGGTAGCACACATATTCTGAATGCCTTCGGCAGAATTCAAATGAGCCATTTTAATCTAGATTAATCTAGATTAATTCCAAAATTAATCTAGATTAATCTAGATTAAAAAAATTAATCTATGCCCACCCCTAGTATAAACACTTTAACATGTCACTTTTGATTATGGCTCGATAGCACTATTTCAGAACCGATCCTGATCCGATACCGAAAATTCTGAGTATTGGTCGATACCGATATTGATAAGCATGTAAACATGGTTGTAATTTTTACATTGGCCCTAAAAGGGTCCCTAGTTAACTGTGGTTGGCCTGGCTGTGCGTCTCTCAGAAAACAACAGGCCAATTAGACGAGAGGCTCATGAATATTAATAAGACAGGCCAAAAATCAACCTGTTCTTAGCAGAGCTCATGAGAGAGGAGCTGTAAAAAGATTATTGAGAGGGTTTTTGGTACTTAAACTGCAAATATATATTCTTAAGTACACCAAAACCTAAAATAAAACTCCAGAAAGGTGTAAAATATGTGACTTTTACAAACAACATTCCTCAACGTCAAATTGCAAAGGCCTTGCAAATCTCATCATCTACAGTGCATAACATCATCAAAAGATTCAGAGAAACTGGAGAAGTCTCTGCGTAAGGGACAAGGCCGAAGACCTTTGTTGGATGTCTGTGGTCTTCGGGCCCTCAGACGACACTGCATCACTCATCAGCATGATTCTGTCATTGACATTACTAAATGGGCCCAGGAATACTTCCAGAAACCACTGTCGGTAAACACAATGCGCCGTGCCATCTGCAGATGCCACCTAAAGCTCTATCATGCACAAAGGAAGCCATATGTGAACATGGTCCAGAAGAGCCGTCGTGTCCTGTGGGCCAAGGCTCATTTATAATAGACTGTTTTAGGGCTGCAACGATTAGTCAACATTATCGAAAATAAAAAATTGTCTACAAATATTTTTGTTGTCGAGTAGATACCTAATGTAAGAACCTGCAATACTGCGGTTTGACCAGTGTGGCGCTGTAGCGCAAGACAGTTGTTCAGCCCTCCTGGATGCAATTCAAGAGAAGAAACACAGTGCTTCAGAGAAAATGCATCCGAACTTGAGCGGCGTTTGAATGAATATGTAAATATTTATTGCACGCTTTCCTCTCAGTAATGAAATAAACACAACAAAAACTGACAGCAGTGTGAAAGCAGCAATGCATCTGATTACAGTGATGTGGATGTTTGCATGAGCTCTGCAGTCCAGTACTCCAGTAAAGTCCGGTCACCTCATGTTTATTTCTATAGTAATTTATGCAATAGCCTTAATTCAACCAGCTTTATGATATTAAACATGAAAAACCAGAGTCAGTGTCGCTTTCAGTTAGAATTACTACTTGATTTTCTGTTATAAAGCAGCTCTCTAGTGTAGAGCTAGCTAATGATAAAATATTATTATTAGTGGAAAAGGTAGGCGATTACCTTGGGCCCCCAAAAGGCAAGGGCCCCCTAAAATGCTTTTCATATACAAGATGCGCTTGAGCATTAAGCGCGGACACGCGAACGTTTATTACCACGACAACCGTCTACGTGTCTGAGTTGAACGTGCTTCTTGTGTATTTTGCTTGTAGCAAATGAAAATATTATGTATCTGAAGCTGACGGCTGCACGAGGTCTCTCTTTCCCAGCAGGCACACCTCTCTCTCTCTCTCTCGCTCTCTCTCTTTCTGCGTCTGCACTGCTCAGCACGCGCGCACACCTCTTTACATTAGCAGCTGAAAGGAGCTGTGCTTTCAGTTAAAACACAGATATATTGCTTCTCTAATTTTACATGCAAGTATAGACGAAATCATAGGTCAGCTATTGTCTTTATCTTATGTGTAGCCTATTTGATTTTATCGGACAACGCACAATTTTAAATCATGATTTTTGTGCAGATTAACATCTTGGAAGGGAGAACTTGTTATGTAGTCTTAATGGGTCGCGTTTCAATCACTATTTCATATTCATCCCATTGTCTGACTACAGAAACAGGAAAATATATCAATGAAAACAGTTTTATTGAGAATTTAGCTGCAACAAAATAGGCTATAGTATGTGGCACAGAGAGGCAAACAAATGAAATAATAAATGTAGATTTTGCATGTTCAGAAGAAATGAGCTGGTTTGTCGAGCAAAAAATGTAAACAGGCATGTGTCAGTAAATTGCTCAGGGCAAATAAAGTGAAGTAATAGGAACCTGGTATTTCTTTGTTCTTTTTTTCATGAGTCTAATCGAAATTAACAAGTTCTTTGAAAAACATCTATTACCGTTGGTCTAGTCTTCATGCTCTGTTAACTAGGGTTTCACTAATAATAAACATATATTGCATAAAGCATCTATATCTGTCCATGCCCATGTTGATTAAAGTATTAAAAACTCGAAAAGTATTAAATTAAGGTACATTTAGAACAGATAAAAATGTGTGATTAAGTTGCGATTATTCGCTAGTTAACTCATGGCAAGCATGCGATTAGTTGCGATTAAATATTTTAATTGATTGATAGCCCTAAATAAAAATTACTAAAATTAAATATAGGCTTATGCTGGCAACTCATCAGTGGACTTTTCTTATCAATATAGGCTGTATTTTCCACACTTTTCTCATTCTCACTAGTTTTTATATGAAAGAACCTCTGAAGGGAACCGATTGTCTACAGAAAAGTTTCGATGGCATTTTCATTTTACCTGATAAACTATCATTTATGAACTGAGCGCTGGTTTGTTTACAGCCGTTACCGAGGTAACCACGTTTCAAAAGCACCTCCTACTGCCAGAGAATGAATGTGCATTTTCAATAATCCAGTCTGCAGTTTTTGTTCAGACCAATGCGAAAAATCCACCCAATAAATATTCAGTTAAATTGTGAGGTTAATAATGTTTTTATTTATTTAGTTTTTTGTAAAACTTCTCTCAACAGTAAATCAATTGATATTTCATGGTCTACAACATGAAATAATAAAAAATGTCTGCTAAATGAATAAATGTAAATGAAAGAATCCCTTTATAACATGTACATGAAAAATGTAGAAACATTGGACTCAACACCATTGTGCCGCAGCAAGCATCACGACAAAAAGGAACCTCAAGGTTGATCTAGGTAAATGTGTGCAAATGTATTGCGCCCCTGGTTATCTATCTTTATTGTGAATAAAATATTGGCTCATGCGGGGCTTTGGAAGTGTCTTAAAAAAACTTTTTTAAAACTTGTTTTAATTGTATTTGTTTGAAATTCAGTTTTATTCTGCTAGTGGTAAAGAAACTTCACACTTCTAATTGTATTATAACAATTAAAATCGGTTGCATTATAATGAGAGGTAATCTGAATGATTGCTAGGCCCAAATCAAAACTATGATATTTTGTATTTTCTTTCAATGTATGTCTAAGGTATTTTTTATCTGGCAGTAGCACACAGCCACATTCAGTTTAGGTACACCATCAATTATGTCCTGCAAAGAGCAAATTGATTCACAACTTTGTGCTCCGTTCTCTTTTGCTTATCTTAGACATCATCTCAAATAGTTTCAGGACTCTGTTAAAGAATAGAAAGCCTGTGGTCCATCATAATACACTGTTCATCGATACAGACTTCTCCTTGAGAGACATGTCATGCCTCTTAACACACTGTAGAGCCAAACACTCTCACATCCAGAAATAAAAGAGGAGATGAGAGTCTGTGTGAAGCACAGGATCATGGTGTTGTAACTCGTTTCTTGATTTAAACCAGACACTGAAGAGGCCGTTTCTGAGAAGTATGTGTGTATGACAGGTATGGTCTCTTGGTGTGTTGTAGAATAGCAGCTGTGTTTTCATCTCTGAACAGAACATGTGACTTCTGGCTTTCTTGTCTTATGTACAGATCAGAAAGAAGTACTCTTCAAATTATATATATATATATATATATTAGTGGTGGGCCGTTATCGGCGTTAACGTGCTGCGTTAACGTGAGACTCTTATCGGCGATAAAAAAAATATCGCCGTTAATCTATTCTCAAAGTTGGGTTGGGAGCTGGGTCTATACTACGCAAGCTATGATGACTTTCACCCTGATATTTTAGCGCGGATGTATACCTAGCCGAATTGCACTGTAGGGGGCGAGAACGAGTCTTCGAACTAGAGGCTCGCAGTCCGTGATGGACAGATTGTTGTTAACGGCTGGTCTATGTGGTAATACAATCGGGCAGGACATCCAAACGCTCACCTATCATTCATCAACCTCAAATATGGCTTTTCATCTGAAAGATGTATGTAGTAGCAACTTTACATGGCCGCTCAATATGATGTTAACCTAGAGAAATGTGCGCTATTGAAGTGTTTGAGTGGAAGCGCGTTTGCTGCAGGACAGGCTCCGGTGCGCTCACTTGCTCTTACATCTCCGTCATTCTTGGTCATACAGATAAAAGTAGCCTAATACATCTTTCGAATCTGTAAAGACTCTACGTTTATTTGTGTGCACTCAGAATAACAACGAAACGTTGCGCTTTTAAGCAAACAGGATGCGCTTTAGGTCTCATGTGAACTTGAGAATTCACTCCCGTGTCACCCTCTGCTTCGAACCTGTGTGTATGCCTAACGTTACTGTGAAATTACCACATCAGACGTGACGTGCTAACATGGATGCAGCTATGAAGCCGCCGGGTTTGCTTCAGGGAAAATTTATTTTTAAGAAGCTTCCCAATGGAAACTGTAAACAGTTCATCACGACCTCTTATGTAGGCCTACAGTTCAAAATTCATGTTTAACTGAATAAACAGTTAGTAAACACAAGTACATCTTATTGAACATAGTTTATTTTCATCACCAATTATCATAGTAGAACAGCTTTCTCAAGCAGTTTGTGATGCATTTTGGAAACAGGAGATGAGCCCCTGGTCTAATGCGCCACCTGGCTTGAGAAACCCGTTCTCAAAGACTTACTTTTAGTCATTATTTGGGTAGCACACATATTCTGAATGCCTTCGGCAGAATTCAAATGAGCCATTTTAATCTAGATTAATTCCAAAATTAATCTAGATTAATCTAGATTAAAAAAATTAATCTATGCCCACCCCTAATATATATATATATATATATATATATACACACACACACACACACACATTTTTTATATTTAAAAACAGTTGTAATAAATAGCTGATGTCACTGTTCATATTTATTTGTTCAAATGAAGTCAAGCCTCCAGTCCATCAATGTTCAGATTTAAAGTTGTAATTCAGGGTCAATAGATTCACTGCAGATGTCCTTCCAGAATCAAAATGAACCAAATAGATCCTCGCTGCTCTTTTTACTTTATTTATTTTTCTGGCCAGAAATAGTATTTCTCATAGGATATCTGACATCTCTTTACAAGCCAAGAAAACATTGCCCTCCATCATTATTTATTTATGTCTTTTCTATGCATGTGTTGTTTTGTTCTCGACTTGCTGGACGTGCCTGTCATATTTATGTTTCCGTGCTACATCTCACCCGCTTGTTCAGTTTTGGAAGTGAAAGATTAAATTTATGTGAGAGATCAAGGACAATCGTTGTGTAGAGCAAAATGAATCAGTTTCCTCTGAGAAAACAAATTGCTACACCTACTTCATCTGACCTGAACGCTCCCCGTGTAGAGCTCTTACAAAATGAGGAGAAATCGAAATCACAGCCGCTGGACTGTGGTCATAAAGACAGAGATCCTTTCTATGCTTGTCCTTTAGACGTTCAATACAAAGAGAAGGAAGTATTCATCCATATTTAACACCCAGACGAGCAGAAACTGGCAGCTCTTTTATATTCTTAAAGGGATAGTTCACCCCAAGTAAATTCATTAAAGTTTCACACTAGAAAGAAAGCAAAAGGTTTGGAACGTGATGTAGTTTTGTTTATATCTCCTCAAATGAGTTTGAAACAACGTGATGCTGACATCATTTTCAGGTTAATATACTTTTAAATTCCCGTTGCTTCGCTTCAACATCTGCCACCACAAGCATTTGAGAAACTCCCTTTGACATTGATGGAAACCCTGAAGTGAACTGAGGTGCCAAACACTTATTACATTGATAAAAGCACAAAGAGTGCATTGTTCTGGTTTGACCTGGAATACAGAGACATTTAATTACATAACAATCCTTGTAATCCATTGGCTGAATCTGAAAGAAATGTATGTCCCAATTGATAGACCAAAAGATTAGGTGAGATGTTCAAAGGGAAACGCTCGAGTCATGGATATGGAGATAGAGAGCAAGTGGAGGCAGGCATGACAGGTGAATTAATCCTTCCTCTGAGCATTTTAAGGCAAGGCTCGACCTGCACATGAGCTTGCATTCAAGGGTTCGGATTCAAGCCTCCAAATTAGAGCAGCGTTCTTTCCAAACTATCCACCTTATTTTTAGCGCAACGCCAGGCAATGCTATTCGTAACTTTAAATATGGATTCCGGTATAATTTGCTTTAACTTATTTTAAGCTATAAAAACTGCTCATTATGCTGCTTTTGCAAACTTGATGTATTGTCTTATAATGTATTATAAACACAATGGTTTGTAGCACAAATACATTTACCATTTACTCTATGCTGTTATTATTCTTGGTATTTACCTTAACTGGATAATGATTTAAAGGTATCGCACATTTACAGTAAATACATACTGTAACAGAATAATTAGGTGGATAATACATTTATAAAACACTTAAATAAAAATGATTACATATAGGAACATTACATTGAACTTATAGATGGATTGATGGATAGATGGAGTCCCTTAAATCTATTTGTAAATAAATAAATTATAGCAAGCCAAAAAAAAAGTGTTCAATTGTTTCATATAGAACAGTAGACCATTATATTTAAGTGAAATTCAGATGTATCAAAAATGCTTTCATGATTTCACACAGTTTTAAGAATAAACGGTTGTTCACACCAAGTATGACAACTATAATAATAATATTTTACAGAATAGGGAAGTCAACACTACAGCTATAACAATAATGACGCTTGCAAAACGACAGCCAATCAGATTCCTCTTTTAAAGAGCTCACCATTTAAAGTGGCAGATAACAGATGCAGAGCATGCTTATAATAAACTGTAATAATATAATAATATGTATTATTCAAGCGGATGAATAATTAAAGCATTGACAGCCAATCAGAATCCATCTTACTTTAAAGATCGCAAGCACTTAAAGGTGACATATCATGAAAATCTGACTTTTTCTGTGCTTAAGTGCCATAATCAGGTCCCGGTGCGTCTACAAACACAGAAAGAACAACTAGTATTTTTTGTTTTGTTTTGTAAGAACGGGCCACTCAGATTTTGCCATTAAGACCATGAAGAGATATCAGAAAATGCATTTATTGCTATTTTCCATCTTATTGGGACTCAAATACAGCCGAAATGTTGGGACATTTTCAAATTTTAATCAAATTAAAACAAAGATTTTCAAATCAGATGAGCCAATATTTTATTCACAATAGAACATAGATAACATAGCACATGTTTAAACTGAGAAATTTTACACATTTATGCACAAAATGAGCTCATTTCAAATTTGATGCCTGCTACAGGTCTCAAAATAGTTGGGATGGGGGCATCTTTATCATGGTGTAGCATCTACTCTTCTTTTCAAAACAGTTTGAAGATGTCTGGGCATCGAGGTTATGAGTTTCTGGGGTTTTGATGTTGTCCCATTCTTGCTTGATATAGGTTTCCAGCTGGTGAAGACTTCGTGGTCATCTTTGACGTATTTTTCGTTTAATGATGCACCAAATGTTCTCTATAGGTGAAAGATCTGGACTGCAGGCAGCCAATTCAGCACCCGGACCCTTCTACTACGAAGCCATGCTGTTGTAATAGCTGCAGTATGTAGTTTTGCATTGTCCTGCTGAAATACACGTCCTCTGGAGGGGAGCATATGTTGCTCTGAAATCTTTATATACCTTTCAGCATTCATAATGCCTTCCAAAACATGCAAACTGCCCGTACCTTATGCATTTATGCACCCCCATACCATCAGAGATGCTGGCTTTTGAACTGAATGCTGATGACACGCTGGAAGGTATCCCTCCTCTTTAGCCCGTAGGACACGGCATCCGTGATTTCCAACAAGAATGTCAAATTTGGACTCGTCTGATCATAGAACACTATTCCACTTTGAAACAGTCCATTTTAAATGAGCCTTGGCTCACAGAACACAACGGCGCTTCTGGATCATGTTCACATATGGCTTAATTTATGCATGATAGAGATTTAGTTGGCATCTGTAGATGGCACGGCGGATTGTGTTTACCGACAGTGGTTTCTGGAAGTATTCCTGGGCCCATTTAGTAATGTCAATGACAGAATCATGCCGCTGAGTGATGCAGTGTCATCTGAGGGCCCGAAGACCACAGACATCCAACAAAGGTCCTCAGCCTTGTCCCTTACGCACAGAGATTTTTCCATTTTCTCTGAATCGTTTGACGATGTTATGTACTGTAGATGATGAGATTTGCAAAGCATTTAAAAACAAAGTTCCTCAACATTAAATTGCAAAGTATTACATCTTTAAGTACTCTTTTACAGATTGGAGAGTCTCTGCCCATCTTTAATTCTGAGAGACTCTGCCTCTCTAAGATATCCCTTTTATAATCTAATCATGGTACAGACCTGATGTCAATTAACTTAATTAGTTGCTAGATGTTCTCCCAGCTGAATCGTTTCAAAATGTCTTGCTTTTTCAGCCCTGTGCCAACTTTTTTGAGACCTCTAGCAGGCATCATTTGAAATGAGCTAATTTAGTGCATACAATTGTTAAATGTATCTATCTACAAACTAAACATTTGTTTTGTTCTCTATGTTCTATTGTGAATAAAATATTAGCTCATGTGATTTGAAAGCCTTTTAGTTTTCATTTTATTCAAATTTAAAAAACGTCCCAACATTTCCAGAATTCGGGTTGTAATACAGTTTCACGATTTTTTTTCAAAACCTGACTCTTATTTTAATGTTTGTATACCCCAGGATACGTCGCCACTTTGGGGGAACAAATTCAATAAAAATAGAACACTTGTTTATTAATGCTTGTTACAATTTACAATATTACAAACTCCTGAATGCTTTGGAATATAGACCTAAGGTTGGTCTCTTTTTAAATATGTCACATAGCAGATTATTGCTGGTGAAACATTAAAAAAAGTATAAAAAGTTAAAGAAGTTTTCGTTTACAGTAAAGATAATGTATTATACTGATTTTGTTTTAATTTATTTATAATATATTTTATAAAATATTTTGCACTCTAAAATTGCTAAATGAAAGACATGTCTATCCAAGTTTTGTTCCAAATTTAAAGTTGATATCAAAACAAAAATGGTGGTTCCTGTGAGATTTTGTTTGGGCAAAAATAACTCTGTCTATATATGTTTTTCTTTTTTTCTGTCTTGATTTATACCCCTAAAAGGGCACTGTGTCACATGAGATACAAACATTTAGAGACGGACTACAAAAAAAATGTAAGCATTTAATTAACACAATTTAAATGTAAACCTAATAAGCTTTTAAAACAGGTAAGTCCCCACGAACGTGTAAATATGTGAACTAGATAATCTTTTATCGGAGGTTGAGTACTAGTAGACTTCCCACTACAGGCAGCCATGCAGTTTTAAATGCTCCCCGTGAGCTAAACAAAGAATCCATGAAGTCCAAGTCAGTATATTTAAATATTCACAACAAACACCCTTTCAACATGAAATCAAGAATTGAGACCTACACATTCCCTGCCTCTCCCCACAGCCTTTTAAATGCTTGTATCCCCCAGAATGCATCGCCAGTTACAGGGTTAAAGTGGCAGACAACAAAGCTGCAGTGTGCAGTTATCGTGCCTTGGTGTGGATGCTAATATAGTTAATGGACTTGATATGTTTTAGTGAGCATCACTCATCCTTGTTAGATTGAACAAAAGTGCAGTTGAACATACATTATATCACAGAAGTGAGTACACCCGTCACATTTTCACTTAGGGGTGTACTCACTTCTGTGTCCAGCGGTTTAGACATTAATGGCTGTGTGTTGAGGGGACAGCAAATAAACATTGTTACACAAGCTGTACACTCACTATTTTACATTGTAGCAAAGTGTCATTTTTTCAGTGTCACATGGAAAGATATAATAAAATATTTACAAAGATGTGAGGGGTGTACTCACTTCTGTGAGAGACTGTAAGTGAAAGACTGGCGTAGAAAGTCAGTGGACAAAGGAACTGGCAATAGCACAGTGCTTTCAGTCTTTCTCTGCCCTTGAGCCAGGCTCTTCGTTTTGTTGGGTGACATTTCTTGTGTTCCACTTCAGTAGGTTGTCCTGGACATTTTCTTTGCTTCGTGTTTGTGAGCTGGAGTTTCTTTACCAATGAATGCATCCATTCTGGTTTTTCAGAGCTTTGTAATAGCCTTGGCATTTTGAAAACATCTGCTGTGGTACAAGACTGCAGTGCTTTGCAAGACCATCTTTATTGTTGGACGTTAGATTTTTAATTGCCTGAGTACTTCATTTGGTCTGCAGTGCTAATATATGTTTAAGTCAATTGGTTGGCTCATCCGAGGGACCTCTGGGAGTGTTGGAAGTCAATGAGTTCAGAAACGTAACCCATGATAAATGGTCTCTCTTCCTGTTGTTAGTCAAGAGTCCAGCTGTAGCGAGACAGTGAAGACTGAGTAATGCCCAAGTTCAGATGAAAGCGCTTCTCCAGATCATCGAATGAGATGTTTCAGCTTTGCAACAGCTCTCAGCTGGAGTAAATCATTCTTTAGAAATCTGCTTATCAAATTAAAGTTCAGAATAATGAATAAAGCGAGATTTAAGAAACTTTTAATTGTGCTTTTTAAAGTTAGAATAGCATACTGTCATGTTTCTTTTATTTATTTTTTTCTTCAGCAATATCATGTTCTTTTGTTTGTTTGTTATTTATTTTTAATGCAATTTCTGAATGACCAGATGAGTGGTTATTTACAATAATATCCAAAGGTCCACTCGTCCTACTTCTGTTTTATTTTCTTTCTTTTTCACATGGATTTAAATTGTATTAATTAATATTACTTTCCAGGTTCGGAAATCCCACTTTTAAAATCATTAAGCTTATTTGAATGCTTGTTTTGTCTCATTTCAAATCGTTTTAAGCCGTCTTGAGCCCCCTTGGAAGTATGTTGAGGCTGAAAGTGCAGCGATCTTTGACTGCTTTGACCATTTTTATCTTTACTAAGAGGTCATTAGATGGCACTTGCTGAAATAAACGTGCATATAAATCCATATGACAAAATATGTTGCATTATAAATTTCACATATACAGAATATATCTGCTTTTTGGTTTTCTCTTAATTTACCCATAATCTTACCCAAAAGGTTAACATGCTTTTTCAGTAGCTGCTCTACATCCCTGGAATAATTTGCCACTTTATATTAAGTTTGCATCTACGAATGATGGCTTTAATAAAAAATCAAATAAAAAAGTATTTAAATGTAGTTGCAAACAGTCATAATCAGGTGTGGTGGTATTACTTGTATAGTGCATTGTTTGTGTTTGTGTTTCATATTAATTTGTGTGTTGTTGTTATTCAAACATTAGGGTTGGAGGTGGTTCAGTTTGGCCAGAAGCAATACAAGCCATTATGAGCTTAAATAGAGCAGGTTTCCGATCACCTCAGGCGTTCTCTTGAGATCAGCTCACATTAAAGCCTAACTAGACACAGGTGTTGCTTCAGGGCTCTTTCTTTCTTCTGATAGTCTAGCCAGTACAAGTTATGCATCATTTCTTCAACATATTTGTATATTTTCCTGCTCAAGGCAACTGTTAGTTTGAGTCAGGTGATTTCCCTCTGGCCAGAGACTCAATACATGTTCCAGCTCAAATAGCAGTAGTAAACGCAAACAGACGCAGTTCTTTCTTTCCTTTATTCACTGTCTTTCCATTATAGGCCCTGTTTCCATGACCTGATGATTCCTTTCACTTTCAGAGCAACTCACAAAAAGAGCTTTGATTCTGACCATGGATTTCCCTTAGTACATCTGTTTCTTAACTTCATCTTTAAAGCTGCAGTGTAATGGAAGTAGAAACAGATCTTTTCTCCTGTTTTGTGTCAAACATCTGAGTAAAAGAGATTATCGAAAAAGAAAAAATGTAGGGTTGGGGTTGATTTTGTTCATTGGTTGTTGACGGAGGTGGATCGGAATCAGAGTTTGCAGTCGATTGTAAAAATGAATCCCATTGTTGAATTCGTCACAATAATATCAATAACTAGCATTCAGAAAATAGATCGAATTTAGAAAATAGAAATGTATTTACCTCGATTAGAGCAAAACAGTGTTTTTATTTAGCAAAGCAACTGTAAAGTGTTTTTATTTTATTTTATTTTGCTCAAACCAACTGTCAGTTTGAGTCAGGGGACTTTATTTAATTCATTTTATTTTATTTTATTCACAATTGCCAAGCTGCTTTTATATTTATAATAAAAGTAGACCCTGTTAGGCGCCAAAAATAAGTAATAAAAATAATAATACAAATGTAAATATAAAATAAAAGAATTAAAGCACATTATATAATTCCCACAGATTGCAAAATGCTTCAAACTGAGGTCACAATGTCTTTGGTGGTGCAGGATAAAATATGCTACATTGATATTTCCCATATTCCTGCAGTTCCCTGGCTTTATAACGACTTCAGGAGATGCTTAGTGAGGCTTTCTTTTTGTATGTCAGTCCTATTAAATTGCATTGACCTTTGCGATAAACGCCCTACTAACAGTGGTGTTTGCTTTGTACAAGAGAATGTCTGTAATTTGAGGAACATCCCACAGAAACAGCTGCAGTGCATTTCTCTTGCCATTTTCCCAGGCAGTGCTCGTAGAGCGAACACTAATTTATCACCAGCCCCACCGGAGAAACTGATGCAAGCTGCATTCACGATCTGCCTTTGCATCTCATTATTCTGTCAACGCCTCATGTTGCTAATAACAGGGCTGTTGACTGACATGTTGTCCACATTGAATTACCAGATTTTAAGATGAATGTGTTTTTTTTTCTTAGATGGTTTAATCCAAACATCTTTCTTGTTTTGCTGTTTCTGTGCAAAGCTCATATCACAGCACGACATATCCAGCTTCTGCCAGCACTGTTTTATAGTGAACATTTCATTTGCACTGTGGATTATTTGCATGGTTGTTGGCGTGAGCTTGTATTTTTGGTTAACTCTGAATATACTTTATAACATTGTTTGGCTGTAATAGACATAATGCTGTCTTTAGAAGTCACGGAAGACATTACAGTTGCAAAGAATGTCATAAAAATTATTTCTAAATTAAATTCATCAGGTTAAAAGAATTTATGAACATCATAAAACCTAAGTATTAACACCTTGGGAGTAGTCTGTAGAGACAATTACAGGTTAGTTGTTAAAGGGCTCTAATTGGTTGAATTTGTCTTGCACAGGCTTGCAGATCATTCCAGGTTTATGGCACCATGAGTCTTATATATTCGGAGATCATTTTGCCAATTTTGAAATACTTGAGCCCTTAATTAAGTGGAAGGCTTCCCATTTTAGTGTCCAGTGACTGCACACATACAAGTTTAAATAAATAGTTAATCCAAATAGATTTGGAGAAATGTAACATGTAGAAATGTAGTATTTCTGTGGCTCAGTGGTAGAGAATTGTGTTAGCAGCGCAAAAGGCAGTGGGTTCAATTCCCAGGGAACACATGTACTGACAATAAATGTGTAGCCTGAATAGCTAAGTCGCTTTGGATAAAAGCATCTGCTAAATGCATAAATGTAAACATTCATCAGTGTCTCAACAATAGATGCTCTGCAGTGAATGGGTGCCGTCAGAATGAGAGTCCAAACAGCTGATAAAAACATAACAATAATCCACTAGTAATCCACACCACTCCAATACATCAACTGCTGGCTTGTGAAGCAAAAAGATGCATGTTTGTAATAAATCCATCATTTACCACAATAACTTTAATTGTTTCTTGCCTAAATATTGGTTCCTATTCCACAATAATGCTTCCTCCAGTGAAAAAGTCCATCTCCTGCTGTAATTTCACACCAAAGTCCACCCATAGACGTGCCGGGACACGACATCACAATACGGTGAGGGGCATAACATTTCTGTCACACGCTTGAGCTATTCGGCCAATCACAATGCACCGGATAGCTGGCCAATCAGAGCACACCTCGCTTCTCAGAACAATGAGCTTTATAAAAATCTATGCATTTCAGAAAAGCGGGGCATAGAGAAGCAACTATAATGTACAGTATGTGGAAAATAACGTGTTTTTTTTACCTTAAACTGCATAAACAGTAAACACATTGCATTACACCAAATACACCAAATAATGATCTTTTTAGCAACATCATATGACCCCTTTAATATAAGCAAACACGATTCATTATAATTTTTGCTTATTATTCTGGCCACTAATTGCAAAATAAATAAAAATTACAAAAAAAAATTAATTGACTTATTTATTATTATTATAATCAAGCAATGGCATTCTTGTTTATTTTTATAACTCTTTTCACAATACATATTTTTGAGTTACTTTAATTGGTTTAGGACTTGCAACTTTGCCATTAAATTGTATTTTATTGTTCATTAGCAATGAAATTTCATTTCAAATGTTGAAATAAATAAGAAAACAAAATGATATTCTAAAATGTTTCAAAGTCGCACCTGGTTTAGTGTGAACTCCATTTGTGTTGCGTCACTGTTTCAGGAAGTAGTAACACAATCTCTGCAATTCTTCACACTTTTGACCCTTTAGTCTTGAATGCAGTACAGTTACAGCTCAGCACATCGTGCCCCCCGAGGCCTGTGCTGCGTGTTTGCACAATATACCCCAATACTGGATATTTCAGCTCAGAGCAGCTAATTCCTTCCAGACCTCCATGTCTGACATGATCCCAATATCTGCTTTTCATGAATGAAAGTCCTTTGTAATGCAGGGAGTGCTGTCATTAGATTGTCACTCTTAACATGAAATATGCATGGCTGTGCGTTTCCTTTGACCTCTGCATCTGGCTTTTGATGACATGTAATGACTCTCGTAGACCAAAAACCCAGAAAATATGGGAGCAATTTCCCAGCATGAGAGTGCTATTCAGATGGCTTAGATGTGTCATGATGAATCTGTGGATAAGTGCCGGTATATCAGATCTATCATGTTATCAGAAAGGAAGTTCAAAGCATGCTATGTTGCAGGAAATGTACGTTTTTTGAAAGTTACATTTTCTCATTTTACATTTTAAGAGGAGCTACAATTAAGCTAGACAGAACAAACCAAATATACTGTTAAACCCTAGAAAAAGAGACCGCTGTTCTGCACAGCAGATCTATGTTAAGACTGGCAGTAATTCTTTGGAAATGTAGTTGTGAATTTATGCAGTGCTTTAATGAGGGTGAATGTACAAATGCAACTTTGGGAGAGTTTTAAAGAATAGTTCACTCAAAAACAAAAACTCGCTGAACATTTATTCACCCTGGAGTTTGTTTCTATATCAAGTAATCCACACAACTCTTGTCCATCAATTAACATATTGTGAAGTGAAAAGCTGCAATAAAAATACAATTAAATCATATAATAAACAATAGTGAATTGTAGATGATACAAAAGTAGCCAAGTTGTGACATTGGAAGATGGCATTTAAATAATCTTGAAAATAATAATGAATTATTTTAAACTATATTTTAATTGTCGGTGCTGGATGTCAGTAATATTAAGGCATTTTACACAAAACAACCTTTAATTTAGCTTCATGTAAAATAAAGAACCCAGACTTGGAAAATCTGCCTCTTCCAGCATGTTTGAAAATCTCAAAAATGTACCTATATATATATATATATACATACATACAATTAAATATACAAAAATATACATCAATATGCAAAATGTAAAATTAAATATTTTTTTTTTTTTTTTTTATATGTTAAATATTTTATTTTACACAAATTATTATTATTAATATTATTATTTAGACTAACATACGTGGCCTGTTGTAGAGATCACGAGTGTCTCTGAAGTAGTGCATCTGTGCACTAGATGGTAATTCCCCATAATTTCACACGTGTCAGAGTAACCACAGGTCATTCATCACATCACATATGAACATCATCCTTTGACTTATGACAACCACGGAGTTTCCAAATGTGTTGCTTCAATTTTGAACAATTTATCGACTGTTTTATAATCTACATTATAAGAAACCTCTGATGAAATCTATTGCTTGAAAATTGCTTTTGTGATTAAAATAAATGACACTTGATTTAATATATAAAAGCTTTTTTATATGGAAGTACAACATTTATATTTTTTAAAAGTCACAAGATATAAAGTCACTGGCAGAACCTGATTTGACCAAGTGTGACATGTTCCTGGGTCAACATCTTTGTTGACCCTTGAACAACATTGTTGTTAACCAATCAGATTTGAAGAACAAGTTTATAATTTGTGTGAAGTTTACAATCAGTCACAGCTATGAAAAATAAAGTAGACCTTAGTGAAAACTATAAAACTATAGTGATTTACGTGCAATGAATTCAAATGCAAGAATTTTGTCCAAGTAGATTTTAATGTGTTTTACAAAATCAGTAGAATATTTTCACTTCTGTAGCTTTCTTAAAAAATGTTTCCTTTAAAGACGTTCAGTGCTCAGTTGATGATTCTGCTCTCACACACTGGCTTTGGCAGAAAACTCAGCAGTCACTGGACAGGGTTGTAAAGTATTATATGTTGAGAAGCCTTCCAGAGTTTGAGTAAGTCTCCAACATTTCTCAAAGCTTGCGGACAGAATTATTCAGCACAAAGCAGTTGTTAATGTGGCCAGTTGACTAATAAAGCTGCAGTTTGTTCCAGTCTTCTAAACACTGGAACGGCGGTGTAAACATTCGATAACCATGGGCACTGTGCTTCATTATGTCACAGCTAGTGAGAAATAATGAAATCTCCCTTGAAAAATGCAGGATTCACTGCCAATCCACATCATGATTCACTACATGAATCTCAACCAAATCCTCTTGATTTCTGCTCTGTTTGGGTTCAATCATTGTTTGACTACATTGGAGCACAATATTCTGCAAACAGTCGACATTGAATTGATGTCCTCATTGCCGTCATGTCTGAGCAGATCAGAACCAGACCCCGTCGTTGCCTTGGAGACGCATAATTTGATAACCGCCGTAAGCCAAGCTGGAAAACGTTTGGAGTCCAACCAAGACAGAAGAACATAAATCAGTGAAGTTCACCAGCAGGTGATCTGTTCCTATAGACTCTGGCCAGTCTCTACACCATCCAATGTCTCATCCAGTGTTGGGCGTAATGCATTAAAAGTGACACAAGCTACGTAATCAGGTTACTTTTTTCAAGTACCTAAAAAAGTAACACATTACTTTTACATTTGGAAGAAAACATCTGAGTTAGTTCTTCAAATAAGTAATGTCAGTCACTTTGTTATCTCACGTGTTGACTGAAAGCTCTCCTGTCCGCATGTGTATTAAATATGTGCTGTGTGAACATGATGCATGATGCTTTCGCACCGGAAGAATCTTTTCATAAGTGCTAGAACTACTGGTGGAAGTACTCGTTTTTTTCCATGTTCGCAACACAGCAACTAACGGTTTTAGTTCTGGCAACTCCATTTGGAGGAACTAAATTAGCTCCTACTTCAGAGTCTGAAACAAATCTATAGGAACTACTGATGTAAGTGTACGCTGATAGGCCAAATGCATTCAAAACACTGGCTACCCGGCATTTTTAAAAAGCTATGTAAAAATATTTACTCCACGAACATGGAAAACAGCGATAACGGCATTTACCTGTTGTCTGCAGTGTTATATTATTTTCTCATCCTCGATAGCACTACAAGATGTCATAGGAGATGTAGTCAGATTATCACGTAATCCGTGATATCTCTGTTCTCACGAAACCCAGAACACAACAAAATCAGCTCCAATTACAGCATCCTCCATTCACGGGTTATTGATGTTCGTTAATGCCACAAATAGATGATGTAGAATAAATGTCATCATGCATTTACTCATCACACTTGCACAAAAACAGATTCAGTATTCCTCAAACTAAATAAAACTGTGAAATACAAACTTAGAATATTACACAAACCTGCAGTTATTAACTAGTCCTTTGTGTATATTATCCCATTTTATTAACCAGTGTCTTTGCTGCTGACCTTCAATGATCCAATCCTTCAATACAATCATACTAATAAGCAGAAGTGACCTTAGATAGACGTTTAGTTTTGTTTGTTTTATTGCTGAAGACTGTTGCTCTTTCTTCTCCCGTGTCACGTTCTTCATGTAATCCAGAATGACAGCACAGCGGAAAGGTTTATTTGAGATGCATCCTCTACTGTACTGTACTGAATTTATCTTTCCTTCAGCCTGAGGTGTATTCGTTTCACCTTCGGTGTGAAAGGACTTATACATTTTCCAAAAATATCACTTTTTATACTAAAAACAAACAAGCAAGGCCAGCCCAGATAAGAAGAAGAAAAATATGAAAAATATCAATGCATTGCTTTCCATAAAAAAAGAATGTAATAATTACGTTTCTAGGGAGTAATGTACTATGCATTACTTTTAAAAGTAACCTTCCCTTACACTGGTCTCATCCTCCCCTGTGTTTGGTCTTTCTACCCCCCTCTCCTGAAAGACAGCTGGAGGCAGATTGGAACCGGATCTCCTGTGAAGACCACAACGCTGAAGGTAGATCCAAACACATCTAGAGTGTTCCTCTTCCGTCAATAGGAGCCAAACGCTGGTTTGATCTTTGAGCTTTCGGTTAGATTCTCTGCATAGTGTTGATGTGTTTAGAGACGCATATAATGTGGCGTGAAGGTGTGCAGCTGCCGAAGCAAGGATTGCGCCTGAGCCATGGTTTATTGAAATTCTTATACAAAATCACAGGTAGACAAATTCTCTTCAGTAGATAACAGGGATACATACATTAGCTGAGATGATCCAGAGGTTTTTTGTAAGGTTCAGTCACATTAGCGAGGAAACAAGTCTGTTGTCAGTAGAGATGTATGAAGCAGCTCACGCAGAAAACACTCAAACAAGCAGCACTCGTTTGGTCAACGTGCCAAATCGGTACGACTGAGTTGCAAAATCTGCTTGGGGAATATTTCGCTCTCATTCGAAATTCCCAATCACGCAGATTTGTATTGAAATGACTAGATTTCGCCAGCAAAAATTTGCCGAACAATGGTAAATATGAACTGACGTTTATTCCTAATGCCCGTTACACCAAGGACAATAACTATAATGATAACAGTAAAGATATAGTTGTAAAAAAGTTCCAACTTTAAATGTTCACTGAACTACAACAACATAGTGGAACAAAATAGTTGGAACCACTTTCAAAATGCTTTTTTCTCTAGCTGATGAATGATAAATACATTGACAGCCAATCAGAACTCCTGCTTTAAATAGCTTGAGTATGTAAAGTGGCAGAGACATAGACTACAGTGTGAAACCATGTTATTGGACATTAGTGTGACACTCATATAATTATCAATATAGTTATTGATACTTGTGTGAACGGGCCTTTTACAGTAAGAGGCATATCTACACCCTTAAAGAGATATTTTACTCAGAAATGACTAACCTGTATGGATTTTTTCCTTCAATGGAACATAAAAAACTACAGGTTTACAAAAACAATACAGGTTTGGAACAACATGAGTGTGAGAAAAACAGATTTACATTTTTGACTGAACTATAACTTTTATGCCTCTGGTGCTGCTCGCCTTTTAAATGAAAGAACTATATTATAGTTTCAGAAAAGTTTTTTATTGAATGTTTTAAATTTTTTAGGTGATTTTATGGTACTAAATTATATTTATGAAATAGTCATGATCCATTTATTTCTGTTTCACTTTTTGAGCATAGACCTGGAAATTAAATTTCCATAATTATCAATAACCTTGTCATAAACCTTGAATGCTTTGGAGCACAGACTTACATCTAATCTCGTTTTACTCTGACACCTGGTAGATTATTGATGAACTGAAAAACGTGAAACTAAAAAAGTTATAGGTTATTATTATGAAAAAAAAGCATTTTTGATATTTTATATGAAACATGTTTTCCAGAACTTATTTTTACTCTAAAACAGAAAAATCTAAGACATAAGTCTAAACAAGTTATGTTCTAAATTTGAGGTTGATATCTCAAAAAATGTGCTTTCATTAAGATTTAGTTTGGTACCACATGTTGATTTTTGACCATGAAGCGTACAAGTGTGCATATTTTTTAAGAACCATTTAACCTTTTCAAATCATGTCCATGATTTTTCTGTGTTCACATAGCAAGTGCCAAAACCTTTACCAAGTTCCGTACCATTCCGATGAAGTAAATAAAATAGAATAAAAAAATGTAAACTTCCAATTTTTCTTTCAAAAATGACCGAACAGCACCAGAGGGTAACAGACATTTTGAATATTAGCAGTAAACGTATCTGGCTGTTGTTATCGCGACTGTAATAGTCATCTGAGATGTTCTCCAGAATTGCACATGACTGAGTTAGTTCTTTCGTAGCCATTTCGAGAGTTCATTCAGAAATTAAGTGCTGTATGGACGCGTCTCATCTTGTGTTCCTGGCCTTCACCCTGGTTTCCCGTGTTCTCCTGAGTGAGCTCCACGAGCAGATCCTGTAGCTGTTGTCTCACGGCCCGCGTACGCTTAGCGTCCTCCCCGCTGTCTATCTCAGCGCACTCCTGCACGGCCCGCTGCAGCTCCACCTGCAGGGGGAGCCCTGCTTTAGCGCCGAGCAGCGTGGGAGAAAACCAAGGCCTGAAGATCTTCTCACAGATCACCTGTGGAGAGACAGAAAGAGAGAAGCATGACAGCTATCGACCCCAAAGAGAGAAGCCCGGGTATGGATGAGGGAAGCGGCCATTAGCGCCATCCTGGTCTCGTTTCATCATCTCCGGAGCAATCATCAGCCATATTCGCTATGCGTGCCGTTTGAAAGCGATGGTCTCCTTGACCCAACGGCCTGAACGTTACAAAGCCCTCATTGTTCTGAATGGCAGGCCATACAATGGGAAGGTAGAGGTCACCAAGGGTTGTGTTAAGTGATCGGGAACGGAGAGATGGGCTCTGTCTCAGCCACCTGTGGCCCGGAGCTGGACTTGGTTTCATGCGACCAGCTCGTCTGTTAGCTTGTTCTCCTTAAGGGAGTTGGCACTGACAGCAGGTGTTGACTACGAACGAACCGTAACGAACAGATGAAAGACGTTGCGTGACTGTGGCAAGAATCTAATGGAGAAATTAAACCTGCGTATACTTGTAATGGTGGCGGCATTCAAAAAATACTATTTATTGTTACTTGTAGTAACTTCATCGCAAATAATATTTGAGTAACTTCGCTCACCGTTGTATGTTTGAATCTGTTTGTCTCTGAGGTGATACAGATCTGTGGTTTCTATGGAAGCGTATTTACACCACAGAAAGAAACAATTAAAAAGACGACATAATTGCACAATTTATATAAACTTCGAATTCTGTAAAAAATGGTAAGAGGTAAAATTGTGAGATATCAGTAGCAATTAAACCTGCATTAACCTGTAATAGTGTCAGCATTCAGAAACATAATCACACATTACTCTTATGGTCATCTGTCTCTAGTAATTTCACTGCAACTTATTTTCCTCTAATGCAGCACAGATCTGTTTTTACGGAAGCTTATTTCTGCCACAAAACCTTTTATTTTACAGTTCTGACTTAATTTAGAAAAATCTGAATTGTGAGATATAAACTGGAAATTGTGAGTAAAAATATCATAATGTCATAACTGTGAGATAAAAGTTGCAATTATCTTAATGCAATTTATCTTCTGTGATGGCAATAAACTATAAAAATAGTTTTGGATAAAATCATTGAATTTTACCTGATCAGTTTCTGACCTGAACCATTTGCATATCTGGTAGTAAATCAGATATTTATGGATTTTCCCACATTAACACATACTATAGTAAATACTATATTAAAGTACTTGAATTAATTTGTTGTGGTAATTCTATAGTTGCTGTGGTAATATATGGTAACTATAGTAACATAAACACATTACTTCACCCAATACTGTACTAAGTTTTCTACAACTATAGGATATATTACACTACAATACACTACGTCTTACTGTAGTAAAAAACTAAAGTATACTACAGTATTTATTACAGTTTCTCAGTTCACTATAGTTAATACTAGAGTATGCCGTAGCATTCATTAACAAAGTGTTTGTAAATAATATACAGTATAATACACTTTACTATAGTATGGTTCAAAAACACTATAGTATTTACTATACATTACTAAAGTATTTTTTTGATGTGGGTTATATGATTGTTCATTTGTTCTTTTTTCAAGTATAACTTCAGTGGTATAGTCACAATTTGTTTTGTCATTTTGAAACGTTTTTTCAACTTTTTAAGTTTTATAATTTTTAAACTGTAAAAACTAAGATGAACATTCCAGGGTTGTTCACACACACAGGTCAGGTTAGAAACATCTAATATGGGCTGTTGGTCTTTAAAGTCATGTGAACAACTCTCAAAACATTTGACATTTGAATTGTGGGCTTGCTGTTTGAATCCAGCCTTGTTTATTACACAAATGTAGCTCGTCTCAAATGAGCCGCAGTCTGTCGTGGTCGACTGTAGCACAACTGATGATGATCTGTCACTCGCTCGTAATCAAAGGTGCTTCCTTTGTTTGGCCTGTTAACCTCCATTGTGTTTAGGAGCGTTAATGACGCGCTATCTGATTCCTTTCAGCGTTATCACCACTATTAACATTCGGCCATTTTCTTGGCAATGTTTACCGCTGAAGAATGATTGTCTCCTCCGGCTGTTTTACTGGTATTCCTTTGTGACAGTTTCCAAAACAAAGTCATTTTCTTTTCCACTTCCAGCACCTTACCGCATATATATCTGCTAACCACACACTGCATAGGATTATTGATGCAAATTATTAAAGAAATACAGTATATAATAGAGTCAGAATAAAGAATGGCTCACTCACCTGAAGGTTACTGTTCTTGCGTTTTGTCCCACATCTGTTTTTAGTTTTGTCACACTTGGAAATGCAGTCGAAGAAGTTGCAGTCATTGTCACTGGTGCAGTTCTGCTCAAGTATTTCTCTCATTTTGGGCTCAAAAAAAGCCATGTCCACATCTATAGCCACCACCTGACCAGTGACAAATAAAACAATAATCAGAACTGCAAAGTATATTTATATATACAGTCCAAAACCACTTACATATTATAGCATTCAAAATCAAATTTACACCTAGAAATAAAAAATATATCAAAATAAAATACATATTTCGTATTATTTCTAGGATGCTAATCAAGTATTTTTTTGCTATCAAATTTACAAACTCCTTTGTATATGTCAGATGTTTTAGCTTACTAGAACTAATAATCAAGATTATACAAATCTTAAAACTGACATTATGCAATCAATTTTGGCTAATAAAGCTAATTAGACAATATTTCAATAGTTGACTCAGACTATTAGACATGAATAACACTGTATTAATTAAAGACAGATATTTAGAGATAGGACATTCATTTCAGGTGGATAAGAATGAATAATATCCTATGATGGATTTACTTTGAAACAATTTTCATTCAGAAAATCTTACAAATAAACAGCAAGTAGTACTGCATGAAACATTTTCTTGTAAAACATATTCTAGTAACTAATCTTCTTTTATTTTCAACTTTGAAAATCATTTTTTACAGCATAGATTGATAGATACACATAACTTCTGCAGTCAGATCTTAATAAGAAATACGGTAAGCATCAACAAAGCTGTTTTTCTGTTGCCGCATGCTGAACTTTTGGTTTTATCTGAATATTAATATGAACTTGTGAATAAAAGGCACAAACAAGACTTGTGAATAAACAAGACAGGACTGTCAGTGATATTTCTAAAGTGTTTTCACAGCCAATACAGACTCTCAGAAATCTTCCAAAGAATCTTAAACACATATTATGTTAAGCTGCGAGTAACAGAAACTGACTGCATTGATTGATGATAGTCATAGCAACACACATTAAACTCAATCAACACACACACATCTCACTCTCATCGACACTGAACACACATACCACGTGTAATGCCAAGCATTTACTGTATGGATCTACAGACTCCAAATATTCATTTTTCATCTCTTTTTGAATCGTGATCATGAGATCTGAAAAGATATATATATAATTCTCTTGCTTGTAAACTGACATTGCTAAAATAGTTGGCTTGTGTTTGAAGAACTCAATTTTGATATAATATTTTAGCTATGAAAACCTTAATATAATAGTTAGAGTAATTATTAAATATTATTATGAATAATTCCAATCCTAATTATCTTAATAACCTGGAGTGTTTGGCCCATAATAAGCCTCGGGCAGCAGCTCTATAAGGACATTTTTAGGAAATGTAATTGAGCAATACACTTTCTTGTACTAGCCTATATTACCAACAGTGAAACAACGATGGTTCCTCAGGAAAAATAATAATAACATACTATAATAAATATTGCAGATTAATCTAATAACAATAAACTAATTATTACAATAATATTCCAATCTAATGCTGGGAAGATATATCCTCTCCATAGACATGTTTTCATTAGATCTGGATCTTTGGATAATTTATTTAAGAACAGTAAACCGCATGCATTTATTTTCTCCTTAAGTGTTGCATCAGTTCATTCTTTTCTGATTAAATGACATGATTTGGCAGATTGTATGGTTGGCCGCTCCTGTCTGAGTCTATAATAACCAGCTGGTGAAGGCGTCCAAAAACCGAGAAATGCACAATTTAAAGCAAATAAGAGATGAATAAAACAATTTCCCCAAATCCTGCCAAAAATCCTGACCAAAGGATTTGTCCTACCCCAATGTAAGGCCTTACAAACTCAGAAATTGCTTTCCAAAAAAATGGATCAAAATTGATTTTTTTCTAATACAAATATCTAAACATACTTAAGTCTTGTTTTCTAAAGAAAAGTTATCAAAATTAAGTGAGTTTATACTTAAAACAAGAACAAATATCTAAGTGGGGTTTGAAAAAATTCGAATTAAGACATTTTTTGAGTCCATTGACAGATGTTTGTTCTTTATTTTATTCATAAACTTGCTAAAACCTGTCATTTTATATTTGAAGTAAATGTAAAATAATCTTTAGACACTTGCACTGAAAAACAAGACAAAAATACTGATGAAGAACAGAAGAACATCACTTTTTTCCATTAAAAAGGCATGTATATTTTTGGGAAGTCATATTTGCAGACTTTTAAATGTGCTCCCTAGACATTTACATGTAGATAATATATTGGCGTATTGTGTTCTCTTTCTTTTTAGTCTTAAAGTCTTAATATTTTTCACACCACACATTTAAGTCTAGAAATTCTTACATTTTATAGTCATGGCATTAAATGTTGCACAATGTTTCTCAAGTAAATATATCTTGATTTAATAATCTTTATACATTTTCCCTGGAAAACATCCTTTTATTTGTAGTGTGATCAGAAAGTGCAGTAAAAGTTATTTCTATTCAAATAGTTATTCAGTTATTCAAGCTGTAAGTTATTAATTAAACAAATTAAAAAGTAATGGAGATCTTTTGGAAGTTGTATTTTCACATTTTTAAATACAACTCATATTATGCTTCCTAGAGATTTACATTTAGAGAGTATATTGACATATTGTATTTATCTTGGTCTTAAAAGGTCTTAAATGTACCTGCAGAAACCCTGCTGTGGCGTGTTTACTCACCGTCAGGTCCTTCCTGATGGCAAAGTCTCTGGTTTGATATCACACAGGTGTAAGCTGTGGGAAAAGTCATA